>JAKJJM010024216.1:0-12987 GCA_021901965.1 Pipa carvalhoi | reverse complement strand
ACATGCATTTCCACTTCCCATATGCATAACCTTACATTTATCAGTGTTAAATCTCATTTGCCACTTTCCTGCCCAAGCCTCCAACATATCTATATCCATCTGTAGTGAAGTACTATCCCCGTTTGTAAGGGGCAGTGCATTTCCTCCACGATTGTATACCTTCTCTTTAAGGGGGGGATCTTTATTCTATATCACCTCCTGACATTTATGCACCATCCCTTATGACTTATCTGCGGGCTTACTGATTTATTGTACACCTTTATCTTTCATCACCACGTGTGGGATGTGTTATAATGTTATCACACCAGGAGAGTTTTATATTTTGCACTTCCATAGATTCTTTGGACCAAATTATTGGAAGATTCATTTTTGTCTTCATTTTCGTTAAGGGTATACCAGGGCAGATTGCCATTTCATGGTCACAGCGCAAGTACCAAGTATATGTTTTTGAAATCTATTCTGGACATTTATATTATATATTATATATTTTCAATTACTTTTTAGGTTTGTTTTTATTGTTTGTGGCACTGTAAACTTTGTTTTAGACATTTTAGCCTATTGTGCTTAGTCTACATTGTCTTCTGCTCTGTGCACCGATGTGATTCTCTTCACTTTCTGTTTTCTGTTGGATTTGTGCCAAGTTGAGCATGTGCAGAAGCAGAATTCTGATAAAATATTGCTTCTGTGCGTGCTCAAATAACCAAAATCCAACAGGAAACAGAAAGTGAAGAGTATGCGCAACTGTGTATAGAGCAGGAGAGATCGGCTTTGCATTGAGAGTAGGAGACAGTGAGTGAGGTAAATGGGCCTCATTGACTAAAGGGTGAATTCACCCGTCAAATTCACATCACTACAGTTCGAGTCACATTGCCAAAACAAATGCAAATTAATTTCTCATTATTGGCTAAGCGAAGAATACACTTGTTGAATAAGCGGACAGCGGTAATCGCTGTCGTATGCATAGTGTGGTATAGTCAGGCAGATAGAAGTAGGATGAGAAGTCATGCGAAGTAAGGCGAATTTGACAAGTGAAGGGCAGTGATGTCAGACTTTAAAGAAAAAAGTAGTGGTGCACTTCCAATAAGCGGTATAGAGGTGGCGCAAAAATTCTTGGATGTTTAGGCAGACATCACCATACAATATACTTAGAAAAAAAGAATATGCACACACTGAAGCAAAATCTGGTGTATAACCTGGTTTAATTGACCATGGATGCAAGGTACAAGTGCTGCAATGTTTTGGGGGGCTTGACCTCCCTTCGTTACACCCCCTGAAATGTTGCAGCACCTGTACCTTGCATCCATGGTCGATTAAACCAGGTTATACACCAGATTTTGCTTCAGTGTGTGCATATTCTTTTTTCTAAGTCTAGTGATGTCAGACTTACCATATCCAACTAACTGTATTCTGTGAATATTCTATTTCTATGTCACCTTGTGCATCGGTCATGTCACTTAGTTGCAGCCAGTCACCATTGTCACTTTTGATTAAATAGTCGCCTTGCTTAAACACTGGAGTCTTGCCATCACCCTCCAATTTGCCACTTTTAAATGCCAAAGTCAAACAGGTGAATTCAGAGCAGTTCACCTAGTCACATTCGACACACGTCGCAGCTTAGTCAATAGTAGAAGTACCTGTGCATGCACACACTGTGAAGCGAAGAGCTCCACAAGTTCACGAGTATTGTAGACCCCTGAATTGGTTGCGTATTTGCCACTTTGCAGAGTTTAGTCAATAAGTGAACTTGGGAAGAGGCAAATAAATGTGAAGTCACAGTTCTATGAGACTATATGGACTTTAGTCAATAAGGCCCTAAAAACCCTATAGGTAAGTATTTCTTCCTCCCTCTTTAGAATCACCCCTAATACTAACAAGCTTCATTTCTACTTTAATGAATTTAATAAATTCCCCTTAAGTTTCATCTGATCTGGTAATGTTGTACTAAGGAAAAGGGGTAGAACAGTAGACAGCAATTAAAATCTGTATTGTATGGGGATAATATTAGACTCTAAATAGTAGCTACCCCTACTTTCACAGTTACTCAGATTGTGCTAAAACTTCCTAATCAGCTGAATTTTTAAAAACAGTATAAATAAATAAAAAGTATGTAAACAATCTTTTTAGCAGAAATACACTGTATCAGTGTATTCTTAGTACAGCGGGAGGTACATGTATAACAAGTTGATCTTAACTTCCTTTTAGCAATCAGAGGAATATAAGTCTAAGGAATTTTCTAATACGCACTCAGCATTCCTGTTAATTTGCACAAATTGGTTACACCCAAACACATCAGCGGAAGGTAAGTTGGAGCATTCATTGTGCAGAAGCCAAAGCATGCTACAAGTAGCAACAGGGCCATGACACCAACACAGACCTGCATTCATACACAGTGACACACAATAATAGGACTCCATATACTGTAAATATGACTACATATTTATTTACAGGTTGTGTGTTACACTGCTGTTTGGATAGATTTGTAGTACTGGGGCTTGGTTTATAACTAAAATACCACAGTCATCTCTTTACAAACTGTCCATAAATTTTTCTTTCTCCAACATTCTGTTTTTTTATTTTTTCTCAAATGAAAAAAGTTCTTTTCAATAATTTTACTTCTTGTATTTTAATTCAGAAGTGATAGGTTAATGCCCATTTTTCTCTTTTTATGCTCTACTTTCTACCTGTCATTAGTGAGTTAAAGAGAAGTATATAAGGTCACTAATAATACAATATGGAAAGAGTTAACATTAAGCAAAGAAGCTACTGACAATGACACATTTTAACAATGAAGACAAAGGAGCCCAGAGACAGATTTCCAGCCTCAAAGTGTCATTGATTTAGTTGTCTGCTGCAGAAAATAAAATGCCATTTGCATAACAGGCTATCACAGTAGAATGTGTCTACAATGAACTATGCAGAAGTAAAAAAAAATGTTTTTAGTAACTGTTCTTAAATGAATTTTAGTGAGTATTTTCTTGTTAAATATCAAATGTCCTAATCAGATTTCAATTTAACAGATGTCATATTTCACTCAGTACAAGACTGTTTGTTTAGGCAACTCTTACAATTTTGCTAACTGCTGCATCAATAATGTATGTTGTTTAACAGACTTCCACAGGGCTGGCACACTGCGAGGGCAGCCAGTCATTGCTTGTCATTCATTGCAATAAAGCTTCAGCATTTTTTTCCCTATTAATAAAAGTTAATCTTCACCAGCATGGGATTCTCAAATTGTTTATTGTCTGTATGTGAACTGCATCTGTCTGCGCTGAATGCATTAGGCTCAAAGTTAAATAAAGTCATTTATAGTCTCCAATGAACTTTAATTCCAAAGACCAGATCACACAATTAAAAAAAACAAAACAAAAAACAGAATATATCTCTTTCTAAATCCAAGTCAAGTGATTTGTGGTAATGAGTGTATCTGAACACAGGGGTTGAGGCTGAATGCATAAAGAGATAATCAATAAAAGCAGACAATCCTTGAGGACTCTGCATTCCTTGAATTAAGTATACCTTTCTACTACTTTTAATTTAAGGTCGACATTTAAATCACTTTATCTGTTACGCGAAATTGCTGTTTACTGTCTTAATCTCTGAAATGTAGTGAAACAATTGTAACTGTAATTGCCTCACAAATTAAATGCTCTAATACAGGAATGATCCTCTACAGTGTATTCAAGCAGCAAAATACAGTTGTGATTACCCTGAGTGAGTCCATTCTAAAAAAAAAAAATAAAAAAAACAATGTTATCTGAAAGGGTTTACACGATTTATAATCAGATTGCCTAATTTTCCAACTCAGCTAATAGTAAGGCAATGCATTTTTAGTTGTAATTATTCATAAAATCAGACTATAATGAAGTCTGCCTTGAACAGTGTATGTGTTTGTGTGGATGTTTGTTATTGTACTTCAAAAAATGTAATCTGAGAAGTTTAATTCCTGATTTTATATTGCTTTGGATATTTTTCCTCACTGCTGTGTGCAGACATCTTTTATAAATTGGCTTTCTTGGGCACTTCATATTTATATATCTATGGATACAGCAGGGTTTGATTTATATAAAATATAAAAGATGCCTACAGTCATGAAGGAAAAACTAAGGGTAATCTCAAAAAGAGGTTTGATGCTGGTGGTCTAGTTGCATCCCATTGATTTAAATAGCAACTTCGTCAAGCCCCCTCATGACAGTTTGTGCAATAACTGTGACAAAATTCAGTTTGTCATGGTTACTGCTTTGTGTAAAGTTGTGAAGCAGTATTTTAAAAGGAAATAGGGCTGCACCTGTTATGGTAGGAAACCACACTGCATTTAGGAGTTTAATGGACAATCAAAGCAGGCCTCATTGCAGGCTGCTTCATGTATTCCCTATACCCATTATTCAAAGACATAGGATGGAGTGGCAAAAGGAAGAAGAGTCATGCTATGGTTTTCATCCTTTGTATTCTGCAAAATGCTGTTCTAGAGAATACAATAGACAGTCTGTGATAGTTTGCTGAATCATAAAAATAAAGAATCATTTAAAGAAATGGTTAAAAGGGTGAAATAGTCAACTTAACTAAATGCATGCTACATGGCGATATTTTTCTGATAGGATCAACTTGTTGGAATGAACCAATTCTAGATTCCTCTAATTAACAGCCAACCTTGTTGTATTGTCCAAATGAATTAGGCAATGGTTTTATAAAACTAGTACTATAAACATTCAAGCTAATGTTACCAAATTACTCTTTAAAAGAACTTGAAGTTTAGGATTTGTATCCTTGAAAGGAAAGCATCTATATTTCCCTATGTGTTATGGATATCTTTCAAATAATAAATAGGGCAAAAATAACAATTTTTTTTAAAAAAGAGCTTTGTTTTAATAGGAAGCATTCTACATTATTTATAAACCATTAACATCGTGAATATTTTTATAGCCTAAGCTGGAGTGAAAGATTGATTGCTTTAAAACGCATGATGCTGTTTAAATAAAAAGGGTCTTTAAAATCCTATTTAGCATTAACTAAATGTTATCAGTTGTTCTTGTAGCACAGACCTTTCTGTATTAACTATACTTTGGAACTGGCTAATTTTTGTGTGTCCAAACATTCCATATCTCAATTTAGACTAATTATTTGTCTACCTTAAAGGGCAACTAAAACCTCAGAAAAACTTGGACTAAAAATGATGTGCCTTATGTATAGAGCTTATTACAACAGCCCATAAGTACATCAGCCCAACAGAAGGTTAATACTGATGGCTGTAAAGTTGCCACTGGAGGTAGCTATCTTTATTCCCTCCTTCCTTGGCCAGTGGCCCTGCACATGCTCGGTCTGTACTTATTAGGGACTGGGAAAAAAATGGTTCGACTTAAAAATATTGTTACAACTGGTAAATAAATCTAACTTTTAGCCCAGATCAATGCACTGTGGAATTTGGATTGTACATAAAAAAAGCTGCAGTTTCATATGATGCATTTAGCAGAAATTGACCATTCCCCTCCGCCACACTGCAGAGCTTGTTACTAATGTGCTCTGAGACTGCACTATAGACTGCAATGGTTTTAATTCCAGCTATGTAGTGAGCTAATGCCCTATCAGCCCTGTATTATGTGTATATTATACATATTAGTTTAAAGGTGTGGTTGTACCAGATCATCCTTTTATCAGTGAAAAACATATAAGCTTACACACCTTTTTGCACTACTTTGCATATACATGCACGTGACTTTTAACTATTTATACAATGTTGGGCTGTGTCAAAGTAGCAAATTCAGCAATTTGTATTACTCCAAATTCAACAAGAATAGTGACACAAAGGACATGAATTTGCTACACCTGGAAATTCACAATGAATAAGCCTTTATAATGTGCAGATCAGATCATTACTTTAACAAGATATAATTTTCAAATGCATCCTTCAGGGCAATGAAAATGCAGCTACATAGCTCTAATTCAATACTCAGCTGCAACTGGTTAAAGGGATATTAGATTAGCTTATTTTCTTTCGAAGTGGTGAAATGAAAGTTATTCAGATCTATTAGGTGAACTTTGCAGTTTAGGATTCCTTCTTATTGCATTTAATTTGTGCCAATATTCCACTTCAAAAAAGAGTGTAAGATGGTACTGGAAACTATGTGGCCTGGAATAAGGTGTATTTCATAAGTATCCCCCTTTTAAAGGTAATGGTGTTATGCAACTGAACTGAATACCATGCAACTAAAAGGGATGCTTAGGTAACTCTATCCCTTTAACACCAATATTGCTAAAATATCCATACTGCTAAGCTAGCTGATAAACTAGTTCAGCTGTGCATTGCAGGGCTGCAGAGAATCTAGTGCAGTGTATAATATGCATTAAACTATTTTAATAATCAGCCCAGTTATAATGAGCATATTAAAACTGTTTGCTTTTAAATAAATGAGAGGCAACCCTTAAATGCAGGAATAGTTTCTTCTATTTGATTTGAAGATAATTATATATTTCTTTATTCTTAATTAATTTGACTTCAATGTCAGATTTAATTTATAGCTTTATCATGAGTTTATAATCAGGTTATTTTGTGTTAATCCCTAATCAAGGCACCCCTACAGAAGACAAAGCACACTGAGCATGTGAAGTGTCTACAGTACAGCCAAACATGGAGCTCCCCAGCTGACAACTTCACAGGCATTTATCCTTTGTTTCATAGGGCTACTGCAGGGGTTCTCAACCTGTGGGTTGGGACCCCATTGGGGGTCGAATGACGATTTGCCAGGGGTCGCCTAAGACCATCAGAAATATAGGGCTTGAATGGGGTCGTCCAATAACAATTAATGAACGGGGGTCACCAAATCACAGGGAATTGTACTAAAGGGTCACAGCAATAAATAGGTTGAGAACCACTGGGCTACTGTATATTTGGGTATGTTCTGCAGTTTTTTTTTCTTAAGGTTCTAAGGTCCATAAGGTTTCCAGATGAAATTATTATTAAGTTTTAGTTCCCCTTTAATATTTTAACTCCTGGAAAATATGCGCGTTAAAAACTTCTAAATGCATGTTCAGGGTTCTGTACAAGAATAAAGCATAGCAGCTCTGACAAAGGGTCTTATTGACTAAATGCCGAATTTTAACCTAAAACTTCTCCATGTTTGCTTATTGATCAAACTCTGTGATGTGGCAAATATGAAACCAATTTGGGTAATTACAATAGTCGTGATCTTACGTAGCACTTTGCATCAGTGTGCACAGGTACTGCTGTTATTGACAGGGGCTGTGAGTGTTGAAGGAGTGAATGTGACTAGGCGTGCTGCTCCGAATTCTCCTATTTGACTTCACCACATCAGAATTGCAAAATTGGGGGCTGCTGGCAGGGTTCCGCATTCTACTTCTACCAGACTGACTATGCCACACTATGCATCCGACAGCGATCGTCATTTAGTCAATATAAAGAACTGAATTTATTTATTATTTATTTAATAAGCAGGTCTAAGACTTCAAGATCTGAATGAAAACAATAAACACATTTATTAATCATGCATTCTAATCAAAGGAGCCAAAACCATCCAATCACCACATAGGGAGTTTTTTTTCGTGAAGTCAAAAATCTTCCAGGCACAAGAAAAACATTAATTTGAGGAATCAATCCATACGGATTCTAAATCAAACCTCTAACTTTAACTTTAATGACTTTTCAAACATGTATAGCTCTCCAGATCAGTAGAAAGCATTACAGATTATGATAGCAAAATTACATAGTAGATTGAGATAGGAAAAGACACATGTCCATCAAGACAAACCCACTCCCCTACCCCAAGATAAAGATTAAGATTTTAATTTTCTTTTAGCATTTGAATAGTGCTTCTTTGGACTCTACCTAGTTTTATAGTGCTCTGTTTTTAAATCACATGCCACAATAGTGTCATAAATTATAATATTTCCAGACTGGGGAAAAACAAAGGCACAAGTAGTTGGCAAGAGTTTGACACTGATAAAACAAAACAAAACCCATGGCTCTTAGCTGCACTCAGTACAAAATGCTCACTTCGATCCAGTTGTGTGCTCAGGGAAAAAGGTGATTAAGCACTTTTATTTGGGAAACGCATTAGAGATCTAACAGCGTTTTAGATTTATATTTTTTGATGCTGCCATTATGATTTTAAAGTGATTAATAAAAGAAGTTTTTACTGAACCACTTGGAAGTGCAGGAAATATTTATTGCTTTAAGATTGTGAGACTGTCCTAAGTTGTGGTATTAATATGAACCAGTCAGCAGCAAGTATGCATGAGGACAAAAGTGAACAGATCAGACCATGGGTGATGTGCATTTCCGGATACAAGACATTGCCGCTTTTATTCTGACTGTAACACAAATCTGTTGAGGATAATAAAAGATTTTTTGCATATTTATTATCAAAAACAAATTTTCAATGTAAAAAAATGTATCAACAAGTAACTTTCAACTTGGCAACAAAAGCTTTTTAATTAAGGGGACACCAGCATAATAAAAACAAATTGTTTATAGAGGGTTAAGTGGTCGAAAACTACACTTATAAAGGTTTCTCTTTATGGCTGGGTTGATAGCAACAGATCCTCAACACTGCTGAATGGAGAGGCCTGAATAGATTTTATTATAAATATTATAGGCTAGTTAAAACAAAATGGCCATCGCCTAATGGTGCCATTTTTTATTTTACTATTTAACTTTGTATACAATCATAAATATTGAAATTTTATTTCCAGCATGATTTTAGTTCCAGTGTTCATACTGTTACCATATACATATTACAACAGTTGAATAGCTGTATTCCTTTACTGCGGCAAAACTTTGCTATCTCATCCACTCCTCTGCAGTAATCTATTCACAAATCTCCAGCCAATACTGTTATGAATATAATCAGTGGAAACTGAGACTTGAGGGTCATTTTTATGTTGGTTGGGCCTTGTTCATTTATTGAGTTGAATCGAAGATTCTAGAAGCTAAAATTTCAGGCATAAAATGAAGACAGAAGCTATTTTCTTGAGGTATGTAGCAACATTCTTTTGAGTGCATGGAAACATACCCCCCAAAGTAAGAACACAATTTTGAATGGAACTAATCTCACAAGATTCAGCATTAGTTTTTGCCATTGATAAAATCTTTTTCTACAATAGTATCCATTTTAAAAATATCCATAGTGATGTGAGAACTTGCAAATTATACTTCTGGGATAAATTTGTGAATATATGTTCTTTTTTTCCACAATCTTATTTAGGAGCAAAGAATTGTATTTCACAGGCATGACTGGTATCTCCCCCACAAGTTACATAATTGTAAATGCTAGAAGGTCAGCTTGACTATAGATAGTCATCAAATTTTTCATGTTTAAGAATATGGAAGATTCTCTAGCCCTAGTCTATTAGATGTCCCTTTAGAAATTGATATATACCAGCAACTGCCTTCTATGAAGATAGATCACTGTCTCCGCAAGGTCAAATTATTGCAATTCTGTGAGCACTTGAAAGAAAATCAGTCAAAAATAAAAAGATACAATCACCTCTGAGTCTCCTGACTGTCTAGCTTGTCAAATCCTTTCTTGATGCTGGTATGGATTTAATGTATATGTTAAGGTTTGCTGATGCATTCTATTATAAAACCATATTTTTGTGTAGTAACTCTCCAATATTTTCTCTTACATGAATGACATTTGTCATGCAAATAAATTGTATTAACGTTAGAGATGGCTGAATTTTTCAAAAATTCGATTTGGCTGGTTCGCAGAATTTTTTGGAAAAGTTCGGTTCGAATTAATTTGTAACGAATTGGGTCAAAAATAAGCTATTTGCAGGCTGGAGAGAGCCTGTAGGGTGCCGTAGAACATTGTGCCATGCTAAAATAGCCATAGGGAGCATACAATGCTGTGTTTTAGTATGACAGGCAGATAACAGCTGCAGCTGTTAGAATCGCTTCACACTTCACATCTCTGGGCAGTTACAGGGGCCAAACTGACAACATAGCTGAAATGGGAACGCAGCCTGATAAGGTAATGTCAGCATCAGATGGAAAGAACTGAGCTGAGGGCCACAGAGTGTGGAGGTGGCGGGAGCAGCAGCAGCAGCATGAGGTCACAGAGTGGCACATTTACAGAGTCTGGAGGTGGCAGCAGCATGAGGTCACAGAGAGGCACATTTACAGAGTCTGGAGGTGGCAGCAGCATGAGGTCACAGAGTGGCACAATCACAGTGTGAAAGTGGGAGCAGCATGAGGTCACAGAGGGGTACATTTAGAGCAGCGGTTCTCAACCTGTGGGTCGCGATCCCTTTGGGGAGTAGCAGCAGCATGAGGTCACAAAGTGGCACATTTACAGAGTGTGGAGGTGGGTGGCAATACCAGTCCCTGGTAAAGATGGTGGGTGGCGGATAGAGCATCTGGCAGCAGATGTGTGGCATCAGGCGGGTGGCAGCATCAGAATAGTAGCTTAGGCAGGTAGTTTGAATCCAGACTCATTTCTCTTATGGTGGGGTGTCAGGTCTGATCTAATCTGATGCATAATGCATTGGTGTGTTGAAATCTTCGCCGATCCACGTCTGATTCATCTTCACAAAGGTGAGACTCTCCACATTTTGGGTGGACAAGCGTGTTCTCCTTGGAATAACTATGACCCCCGCCGCACTGAACACCCACTCTGATGCCTCACTACTGGCCCGGCACAATAGCTTCTCCATTGCAAACTCGGAAAGTTGAGGCCAAACATCCAGTTTGGCTGCCCAGTAGTTCAGCGGATCTTCTACCGGGGGTGGTAGAGTGCTGTCCAAGTTCCCTGACCACACAGATTTTTCAGCATCAGTTCCAAGACATGAAGAAGTGGAATGACATTATTCATCCCATAGTCCTGGCGACTGACAAATAATGTGGCCTCCTCAAAGGGCCTGATCAAACGGCAGGTGTCACGCATGAGCTGCCAGTGGCTGACATTGAAGTTACACAGGGGATTACTTCTGTCTGCTTGGATTATCAAGAAATCATTAATGGCCTTTCTCTGTTCATACAGTTGGTCTAAAATATGGAGGCTGGAATTCCAATGGGTAGAAACATCGCATATAAGCCTATGTTGGGGTAGGCCGTTTTGCTGCTGCAGCTCAAGGAGGGTGTGCTTGGCTTTGTAGGAATGGATGAAGTGCATGCATAGTTTTCTGGCCATTTTTAGAATGTCTTGCAGATGTGATGAAGACTTCAGGAACCTTTTGACAACCAGATTGAACACATGCGCTATGCAGGGCGCATGGCTCAGCCTTCCTCTGTGCAGTGCGGACACCATGTTCCTTCCATTGTCTGTCACCATAGTTCCAACTTGCAGTTTTCTAGGAGAAAGCCACACATTGACTTCGTGTTGCATGACATGGAGCAGTTCCTCCCCTGTGTGACTTCGTTCGCCCAGGCAAACCAGGTGTAGAACTGCACGATATCGCTTTGCCCTGCACATGTGGTATGATGGAGCAGCAGTTACACTTGTGGAGACTGAGGTGGTGGTGGTGGTGGAGGAGGAGGCGGACATTGGTGCAGAATCAGCAGTATGACACCATGGAGGAGAAAGTGCCGTATCCTGTCCAAGTTGCTGGTGTGGCTGGGCAGGTAGAACATTCACCCAGTGGGCTGTAAAGGACATGTACTGTCCTTGACTGTAGTTACAGCTCCACACGTCCACGCTGCAGTGAACCCTTGATGACACAGATAGGCTTAAGGACTGTCCCACCCTCTGTTCTACATACTTGTGCAGGGCTGGTACTGCCTTTTTAGAAAATAAAATACGGCCTGGCACTCTCCACCTTGGCTCAGCACAAACCATAAGTTCTCTGAAAGGTGCAGAGTCCACCACTTGGAAGGGGAGGGCTGCAGTACCAACAACTTGGACAGGAGCACGGTCAGCTTCTGCACCTTAGGATGGATTGATGCATACTGCTGTCTCTTGGCACTTGCCTCGGCGAAGGACTGCTGGTGCAATGAGTGGCAAAGAGTAGGAGCATCTGGACCGGTAGAGGATAGTAAAGAGAAACAGCTCCCTTCTGCAGAGGTAGTGGAGCCTTGACTGGCTGATATTAAATGCGTGCCACTGGGTGTTGCTGCTACTGCTACAGCAGGATGGACCACATGTGAGACATGTTTCTACCAGGCCCCTGGATGGTGACACTGCATGTGTTGACGTAGGGCCATGGTGCCAATGTTAGATCCCTGGCCACGCTTCACTTTCTGCCCACAAATTCTACATAAGCCCATATTTGGATCCTCCGGTGTCTTAGCAAAAAATTGCCACACTGCCGAGTAGGCGATTTTACCACCAGCGCTCCGCACTGAGTGACTACTACAAACGCTGCCTCGGTAAGCCCCTTTGCCACTACCTTCTTGTACCTGCGAAGAAAGTTGTCTACTTCTTGGCCATTTGGCTCCTGACCTCGCACTGCTGCCACCCTGCTGATTCATAGCCACACTACTGACTGTCTTGCTGCGCCGCTGCCTGACACGCAAGCTGACACCATGTTCTTCCGACGTCAATGATGATGAAGCCACTGCTTCACCCGGCTCCCAAGTGCGATCGGCTACATCATCATCAATGTATTTTTGCTCTTCAATGCTACCCTCCTCAACTGTCTCTGTATGCTGAGCCTGACTGCTGGCAAGATAACCTCCCATGCCACTCTTCACATCAATACTTTCCCACCTACTGCAAGAAGCAGCGGATGTCTGCTCCACCTGTTTGCTGCCAAGTAGCTGCTGACTGTCCTCAAACAGTTCGTCCTTACTATATAGTGGTGCTGAGTCCAGATCACATAGTTGTTCTTTGGCAGAGGGAACCAAAGGGGACAGAGGCGGGTTGAGGATAGGTGAGGGCCGCTGACCTGTTCCCGGGCCATGCCAAGCAAGGGTTGTGTCTGAAGAACCCACCGGCTCTTGGCTTGGGTTGTCAGACGTCATCTGGGAGGAAGTGGATGACCTAGTCAACCAATCCAGAACACTTGGGTTGCTGGTCAACACATGGCCGCTAGCTGACA
>JAKJJM010024170.1:0-18404 GCA_021901965.1 Pipa carvalhoi | reverse complement strand
ATTTGCCCCGAAAATTTCCATAGCCATACAAGTTATGGCTACTTTTAGGTGCAAATACCCGATTCCCAGATTATGGAAATCGAAAAACACAGATTTCCATAATCTGTAAAACGATTCTTGACAAATTAAGCTCGAAAAGACTCGAATCGAGTCTTTTTGGGCTTAATAAATTTCGCCCTTAATATTTTAAAAAAATATTTGCAAAACATTTTGAACTATTATGATTTTTTTTTTTTTTGGAGGGGGGGGGGTGTCCTGTAAATGCCCAATAAGCAGTCATAAAAAAATAAAATAAAATTCAGGGCACGTGTAAATGATTATCTATTATAAAAAGAAAGCAGATTATTAATAAAAATTACTTGTCCGTAGAAAGTGGCTAAACTACAAATACAGGATTTAAAACGGCTAATCCCTTAATCTAATAACTGGGTTAATCAACAAGAGAGAACTCCACCACACCTCTCAATACTATTTAATCGTCAGCTCCCGCACCTATTTATTCAATCATTTCATTTAGCAGCTCAGAGGTCACGCTTTGACCATAAAATCAGGAGGTATCGCCAAAGTGTCGGCTTAACCAACCCTAAAATCCCTAAAAGGGATTCCTGTATCGCAATAAGTAAGCGCTGTTAGCATTCTTCGCCTTTTTATCGATCTGCGCTGTGATGTACATTAAGGAGCAGGTTGGAGCAGTTTACATTAATCAGCGCTGAGTATCTGATAAGGAACTACCTTTTTAAAATAAGCTGTAAATGCTCCTTTTTCATTTACATTTAAAGGTGCGTCCGGCAGTCGTGTCATTTATAACCCAGGTAACGATAACTTCTGTTCAGCGCATTTATTGTCTTCAAAGGCCTCCTTTGTTCTTGAGGTATTAAAGTTTATTGACATATTATTGCAAACTCGCAGGGAACTCGTAGGCGAGAAAGAATATCTATAACAAGCCATTGCCAGAGTGATTCGACTAAGACTCTGCTTTTATTGAATTTTAATGAATATGTTCATTGACTAAAGTCTTAAAAGACCCTCACTGAAATTCGGTGAACTGATCAAAGAGCAGAAGCAGAATTCTGATGTAAAATTTGCTACCGCGCTTGCTCAGTTCGCCAACATCAAACGGGAACAGGGAGTGAAGAGGATCACAGCGCTGTTCAGAGCGGAAGAGATCAGCAGGAGCCTAAAACTCCTATCAGTATTTCCCCCTATCCCCTTAAGAATCACCCCTAGTACAAGCGAGCTTTAGTTCTCCTTTAAACACATTTCTAACTTCCAACCTGACCACTGCACGGTCTGTTTATTCTAGTTTCTCAGATTTAAAAGGTGCTTAGTAATTTAAATGCTGCGCACAAGTAACAGACTGCACAGAGGTACCAGGAGGAGGGGCTAGGATTAGCCGAGAGCCTCTGCACCAAGTGCTTTTTTTTTTATCCTCAATTGCTATGATCATTCTGAGAAATCGGTAACCTTAAACCTGTCACCTGTCACAATTAATTGGCTAATAAATAGAAAGCACTTTTTTTTAACCCTTTAAACCTTACTGATACTCTGCCCTGGGTGATGGTTTCTCCAAAAACAAAGATTACAACAGAATAACCATCGGATTGCGGCTGACACTTGCTCTTCCTACAAAAACTGTGGAAATCATTCATTCCATCTTAGCGCTAAATTTTTCCAACAAAAAGCGTTAGTAAAAGCGTGCGATTGTTATCGACAGTGGATTAACATTACACAGGATTAGAATTCTCAGTACATAATTGGTAATAAAAGATGCTTGTTACATATGCCAGACACACACACAAATTGCTCCAAAACAGTTAAACAGCATTAGAGGGTTAGAGATGCATTACCAAAGTATTCAGGCGCTGTCAGCGGTTAAACAATATCAGCGCAGGCAAGCGATTGAATCACCTTAAAGTGGTAGCGCTTCAGCCATTAAGAGGGTGCAGTACTGGAATGTTGAAAGGGACTATAAGGCAACAGATGGAAACACAGGAAGAAAGAAAAAAAATATTAAGAGAGTTTGGAACTGTCGGAAAGAAAATATTGACGTCAATAAAAGTTCAGAATAAATAGAGAGAAAGACATAAAGTGAGATTGTTCATAAGGAAATGTCCTCTAACCAATATCTCGGGGGATCATAATTAATATTATAGAACCTTGTTGTTCCTAAAGAACAATGAATGAGCATTTCCCGGACCAGACTATTAATCAGTGCATCAGTGTGACGTCATATTGTGGGTGGAACATTGTTCGTTTCCACGGAAATGTACACGAGGTCACATGGACAATTACAGATAATCAATAATCGACAGCAGTCAAACATGGTAGTTTTACAGCATTGGAGAAAATCGGGGTCGCATCATCCGACTCTAGCTTGGTTTTAAAGGGAAATTAAAAGGCAAAAAATCTAATTATATAAAAAATAATATATCCCAAAATGAACATTTTGGTAATGTAATCATAATTTTATTTATTTATTTATCTAACTTCCCCCCCCCCCACCCCCGTAAATAAGCAAATTATCAGCATGGAATGGTAGTTTTTATTCCTAAGGACCTTATTGCGCCGATGGCAAATCTAATAAGTGAAAAATTGTCAGAAATAATGTAAATGCGAAGCGTGAAAGTTTGGAAATGACCAATGAATGAACTAAAATAATTTTTTGCCCTTAGTTGCCCTTTAAATTGCATATGGGTAAATGCCCAGAGCCATGTTAATGGAATATAAACAATATAAACAGAAACAAAGCAATAAATTGAAACTGTATATGTTTTTCTAAATCAAATGATATGGGCACAAACAATTCATTTTAATTAGGATGGTAGTCGCTCACATGTAGAAGGCTGAAATTTTGGGCGAAATTTATTAAAATCCATTTTTTTCGATTTCCCAATTTTGATAAGTATCGCCGATAATTACCAATATCGCAATATCGGATGGTATATAACTCGATTTTGCACAAATAGAAAAAAATTGCGGGCGTTTTTTTCTAATATCGTGATATCAAATTACCGATTTTGCAATACCGGATGGTATTTAATCTGACTTTTTTGATATCGCAGCCGATTTTTAGCGATTTTAATACATTTCGCCCCATATATCACATTAGCTGGCTTTTTAAACATTCCTCCAATCACGTTCTATATTACAAGGCGCGTCCAGAAATGATGGAACCCAGCGTAAAACTAGAGAAACCCAGGACCCTCACCCCAAATTGTGCGATTTTAAAAACGAAAACATTTCTTTAAAAAAAAAAGGAGCATTATAAGTTCATTGCACTTTAACAGTTACACATCCATTGTCAAGCGATAATAAAAAAAATCAAATCAAAGTAGTGTCTAAGATACGCAATTAAAAAAAATCAGAGCTATTGAAATGTCGCACACATTTACGTGTAAGGTAGCGACTGGCACAAGTAATTAGTGCGTACAAGATGGCAGTTAAACATAGGGGAATAGGGTAATGTATTCAGTACGTCATCGGTAGCGGGAGAATTTAAGTTCAAGGTAAACGATGGTGAGGCTGGCGCTGAACTAGGCGCACTCCATCGCAAAGAATTGTTAAAGTATAACTGATTTAAACAATACATAATTGGTATTTATTTTTAGAAATGTTAAAGGCATTTTTTTGGGGTAGTTTTGTATGAAGCTTTTCCTTGCGATAAACATAAATAACGTTCATTACTTTTTAGCGATGATTCACAGTCACAATGCTTGCGAAAGGGCCGGGCTACGAAACAAGCGTTTGAGTCACTCGGCTATTAAGGCTGTTTATAATTATCGTCAGAGACGCTCGGGCTTAATGGGGTTCTCCGATGCATCATCCCTCGTGAATATGTCATTCTGAGCGTACAATCGTTATTATTGGAGAGGGAAAAAAAAAAAAGATATATTTCGAAATGTTATGGAACTTTGGATATTTTTATTTTTAGTGGCTGTTACCCCTTTTGTAAAATTCCATTTAGGAAATTTTCTGTAAACATGGGGTACAGGCAGTAAGTATATATATATATAATCATAGAGAAATTCTTCCACTCCTAGGACTTCTTAACATTTACATACATAGGGCAAAATTTATTAAAATCGAAAAAAATCAATATCGCATTTATCAAAAACGGGCTGTTTTTTGCAGAAATCGCATCCGGAAACTGGATATCGATATAGCGATATCAGAAAAAAACGCGGCCAATATTTTCTGATTTTTGTAAAATCGCATTGTAATCACGAAAATACCATCCGATATCAGCAATTCAATATTGCGACATTGAAGAAATCGGCCGCAATTTTTTTCCGATTTTTGTAATTTGCAAGAAATACCATCCGATATCAGTAATCTGATATCGGTAATTTTCGGCGATACTAATAGAAATCGGGAAATGGATTAAAATCGATTTTTTTCAATTTTAATCAATTTCGCCCATAATATATAGTATAAACATAGTCAGACAGCGGACCAGCGTCCTTGATAAAGGCAATAAGGCATGGAACCACTGTCTTACTATTTTATTAATGGAACTTGGAATAAACGTTAAGATGTTTTAATTGAGTAGTTCTTGGAGTGCGGAAATTTCTCTATGAATTTGCATGTCCAGACATCTGTTATATTAGGCACCCAGTAGTCATCTGATAGGTACTGTATCATCTGGGGCAGTTAAGGTAAATGGGATTCTTGTAGTCGAGGGGATTCATGTACCTGGTGAGGACAGGGCAGGTTGGGAAAAGTATTTTTGAGATGTCAGGGTTAAAGGTCGTCACCCAGGTATGGGTTGAATTAGGTGCGTGATTTTCATCATATCTCATGATTGTTACATCACACAGTAGAACGTCACCTGCTCCTTCAGCACAATCAATACAGAACCAATTTTGGCTTGCGGTAAATGGTAAAGTGCAAATCTATCATTTAGAAAACTTCACTGTACAGCAAACACTGGAAATGTAAAGGAGAAAATAAAAAAAAATGAAATGGAAAGGTACCGTGCCTTTAAGTGCGCTAAGTAATTTTGGACCACAGTGTGCTCTGCACTTGCTGGATTATATGCTGAAGCGAAGGCCCTGCCTCTTGGTACATAAGCGTCAGCACCTCTAGAAGAGCATAGAGAAATGGTACTGAAACGCTCAGCAGTTCGTACGTAAAGGCATAGCTCTGTTCGTTGGTCCTGATATGGCGATTGGCACCTTGTAACGCACCATGCATCCAGTTAGAAAGGCGGGTCGGAATAGCAAGCAGATCCCTTGTCACCATAAGCGGCCAGCTTAGCGTTTTCCTACATAAGGAAGTCACGATACCTGGGGAGGTCTCTCCGGAACTGCTGCAGGCGCTGTGCGAGCTGTCGGTGGTAACCTCGACAGTTTCCGCCTCTCCGCTATTCCACGTCTTAACTTCTTCCTGCAAAGCAGATTGGCGCAGAGGCCGGTTAGTAATACCTGACAGATGCGTTAACGTATTCTATCATTATCTCTTCAGAACGCCCAAGGCGTTACTCATTCCTACAGCGCAGGGCTCCTCGCGCTGATTAAACTTAGAGGGCGTCTATTTCTGCCGATTGGTTCAAAAGTTATCGCACGTGAAAATATGGTTTCTCTGTTTTGTCATTTGCAGCGTAACATTTGTTTTGCCATTGAAATTATACATCACTCGACATTTTCCATTTAACTGAAATAAAACATTCAAATTTGTTGCCTTTTTTCGATTGAAAGACGCATTCTACCATCAAAACAAAATCTGGCATTTAATACGGTGCTTTAGTTGAGGAAAACCACAGATATTAATAAATACAGAATACGCCAAATAAACAGAAGTCTTTTAGGTGACTTTCCTATGCTCATTTATTGTACTGAATCTTTCATGAAAAATAATCTGAAAAATAAACCCATCATATAAATAGGGGGCTGCGGTATTTGGTATTGATATTCACTGATCTATCACTATCGCCGCTAACGCACGTGCTGCTTAAACCGGAGATTGGGAACGTGCTTCCCTCCCACCATTCATAGCCAGCAGACAGCAAAGGATTTTGGGATCTGTAGTTGACAAAACTTGGGGAAATAATATAAGTCACAAGGATTGACTGGAAAATAACCATCAGTAATTATTCAGGATCCGGTAAAAAGTTCCCACCAGGGAACAGAATAAAATAGAATGTACTGGTGGAGGGTGGAGTCGTGTTTAAGTAAATAACAACTCTGCAATAATTGCCCAAAATAGAACAAATTGCCTCATGCCTGGATTTACAAGAAATCAGAGATACGTCTTCATCCAAAAAAGTTGAATATCCCAAAGGGAGGAATGCGGAGAGTCTATAAACAGCAACGGCTGGAAAAGGCGAATGACCGGGGGCTATAAAAAGCAGAGGTTCTGCAACCGGCGTCACTGGGAGGGGTGAAACCATATTCGTTTCGGGTCTGCTTATAGGGTTGCTGAAGCGATATATATATATAAATATAGCCAGTGCCTTGGGAAACAAATGTGCAAGTCATATTTGGAATTAACCGTGATGGAATTAAAGATGGTTGTTTTGAGTAAAGCTGGGGGGAGATTTATTGCGCGCTTCCTGCAATTGGGGTCAGGAACTGGTACGTTTAAATAAAAGTTAAAGGAACTTAGAGCCGCATTCTGGTAAGTCCGAATCTCCCCGATCGAAGTGATTTTAGCGAGCATTTGAGGTGCGTCGCCGAAACTGTCGCAGACGCGCTTCAATACGGTTGAAAAACAGGTGAACAGCGGCAGACAAAACTCTGCTCGCCTGTTCTTCAAAAGCATATTGAAGCGCGTCCGCGACAGTTTCGGCGACGCGCCTCAAATGCTCGCTAAAATCACTTCGATCTGGGAGATTCGAACTTCCCGGAATGTGGCCCTCAGTTCTCCAACAAACGAAGGGGCTTATTGACTAAAATCCGAATTGTCTCGTAAAGGTGTGAATTCGCCACTTCCTGGTATTCGGCAAACTCTGCGAAGTGGCGAATTCGCCGGCTAACGACGGTCGCACACTGCATAATAGACGGCTACTGACGCAGTCGCAACTTCACTATGGGAATATTGTCGCGACTTTACTACGGGAATCAGCTGTTTAGTGAATAAGGAGTAGTGAATTAGGGCGGAGCCAACCGAAGCGATGAGAATTCACTTCGACAGTCGAATTCTCACGTTAGTCAATAAGCCCCCTAAAGCTTGAAAATAAAACAAATTTTTATTTGACGCAAGCCCAAAACTCCCTGTGTAAGGGCAGGTTATGTTCCAGTGTTACTGGCGTCAATCTCCATCTATGCCCATTATGGACCAGCTACAATACCAACGCATTTACTGCGCAGCTGCAACAAGCTTTTGACAAGCGATAACACAACGCAGATGCGTAAACAAAGCGCAGTGCGGTAGTTATTAAATTCTGGCATTAGCATTCTTAGACCAGTGCTGGATACAGATGGGTTTATTCTAGTCTCCGGCTCAGCCCCACAGTTTTCTCCATTGTACACAGAGCGACGCAAATACTGACATCATCATCATTTAGCGTCCGGCTCACCTGCATTTTAGATTCCGTCCGCCGCTTCCGCTGTTTGGATTTTGAGAACGAATGCGCGAAGTGAGGCTGACAATAAAATTTCCCTGCGAAACAGATAAATAGAAATCACGTGTATAAATCATCTGTGCAGGAAACTGCGGCTTAATTCGGCCTCCGAGGGCCCAATAATTAACAGCGGGTTTGGATTTAAGACCCTAAGGGCGAAATTTATTATAATCAGAAAATCCGGTTTTCGATATTGATTAATCTATATCGTGTTAGAGCGATATTGAAAAAAAATCGGCCGCGTTTTTTTTTCGATTTTTGGTAAAATCAGATTGTAATCGCTTAAATACCATCCGATATCACGAAAACGGCAATGCGATATGGGTAGTTTTCAGCGATACTTATCGAAATCGGGAAACCGATTAAAATCGATTTTTTTTATTCTAATAAATTTCGCCCTTTTTGTTCTGTTCTGAGGGGAATTCAGGGGACAGTTGTGACCTTCCGAGGGAAATAAATGGTCCATTCTGCCTGAAGAATCCCAGTAACAGGTGTAAGAGAATTATTATAGGGTTAACTAGGGTAGAGAGTAACCAGACCAGGAAATAGAGGGAATTAAAGGAACAGTAACACCAAAACATGAAAATGAGTCAAATGCATTTATAGTTACTGTATATTTACTCTGTGCTTCCAAATATTCTACATTGTCTCTATAAAGTAAGATATTTAGCTTTAAAAAAAAATCAAGATTTAAGGCAGCAGTTCCTGTATATGTATTATCCAAAGCGCCATAGAAACCAATGGGACTGGGTGGGGTCTGTTTAACAACATGGCTGCTATCAGTAAAGATAAAGAACAAACACAAAGCAATAAAATTCATGAGTATAAAATTAACTTGTTATATATTATAACTGCCATGCAAATCTACATTTTTTCATTTTTTGTTTTTCACGGATGAATTTACTGCCGCTGACGTCTCCGTGACGTCAGCGGCTCCTGATTGGCTAAGGCCAACCAGGAAGCGCTGGGGAGAGATGAGTCTCCTCAGCGGCTGCTGCTTTGAGCAGCCTAATGTAACGAGCGGCGCTCGCATGGAAGCACCGCTCGTTACATTTGGTAGAGGCTCTGGAAATCTGAAATTTCTAATTTTTATTCGGAATTCTGAATGAGAATTTGGAAATTCCGAAATCGAAAATGGCATTTTCGATTTTAATAAATTTCGCCCAATGTGTCAGAGTTTTACTGTAGAATCAATCAAGATCCAGTATCAGTCAGAACACAAACAGACAAGTCCACATACCATCTTCCACGTTGAAAACATAACTTCCCAGTCGGATACTGGTGGAGCAATAGGCACACTTGAAGCACTCCCTGTGGAAAAAGTGTCCCTCTGCGCTGAGCCTCTCCACGACATATACCCGCCTCTTACAGAAATAGCAAATGTCGCTCCCTCCGATATTGCTGGGAAATTCTTTCCGTAGAGATCCCTGAAAGCGAGCAGGTAAGAATTAGAATAGTGTCCGATCAGAAGCCAGCAGTCAACCGTGAAATATTATTATATACATTTAAGCATCTTCCCTAATACAATATTGGAACGCGCTGCGGGGGAAACAGTTATAGGTGACGCTGCCCATCCTGGCTCATAGTCTTCTACTTTACAAGTCAGATGCGCAAAGGGAAAATGTTTCTGCCACTCCCTATTCGTTTGATAGCGTTTTGAATATTAGCGTCCCTTCTACGGATTTAGTGATTTTTTTTTTTTTGCATTTTAAGATACAGTTGTCAATTCAAGCAAAACGTTTCACGCCCAGGCAGGCTTTCCCTGCGACAGTACCTTCAGAGCAGGAGGAGAATGACAGAGAGAGCAGTTAGAAGCAGATTCGCCAGAGAGAATATCCGGTGTCCCGCACGGAGGTGTCTGGATTTAATAAAAAGTCACTTTGGTTATTTGTGTACCCAGAATTCATGGCTGAGTTTATTAAAGATTTCCTGCCACGTAGACTATAGTGTTCTGTATGAATAAAGTGGGGCTCATTAGCTAAACTAAAGAGATTACAGCACACTCACTGGCGTAACTTTAATACTTCCCCCCAAAATACCCATAAGTTGTGGTTGTCAGGCGCAGAAGGGAAGCTGGGGCCTCTGGAAGAGGAGCACCCATGGGCATCATCAGAAATCACTTTGTACCCTCCAACCAGACAAGGAGCACCCCAGTTACTTTACCAGATGCCTAGTTACATTAGTCTGTGCCCAGTAGGCATTGGTCAGTATGCAGAAGCTAGGCCGGCCCCTATAGTGATACCCGCCTGTACCCAATGCCAGCAGCACCACAATACGTAAAGGGTTTATCCCATTTACTCAATTCACAGACAGAACCACACAATGGGCTGATGCCATTTTGAATGTGTAGATTTGGCTGTGGCCTTGTAACCTAGCAACACTCCTGCTCTGAGATGATGTAATGTGCCGTGGGGCAAAGCCCTGTTCCAGATTCATTGAATCTTACCAAATCAGACGACTTAGGCTTAGGCCTGTGGTCATTCATATAAAGACTGACCAGCACTTCAGCCACGGCGCTGATTCCTTGTGACACTTTTCCTACGGTCATCTAACCGACAAGACAGGAAGAAGGAAGTAAAGAAAGGAAGTAAGTGAAAGACAGGAAGTGAACATGGAAAAGAACGAAAGGAGGGAAGATAAATAAAATAAAAGCACAAAGCAGTGGGGTGACCCTGGAGCTCAATGTGGGACTTGCTACCACTGCACGTCTTGTAGTTATACCCCTGGCAGGAAGAGAGGTTGGAAAAATAGAAAATGCACAAAAAATAGGTGCAAAGAATATAATAAGCATATTATTAATAATAATAATAATAATAATAATAATAATAAGTGAAGGAAAGGGAAGTAAAGAAAATGTCAGACAGGAAGTGAGTGTAAGACAGGAGGTGAAGGCAGAAAGTGACTGTAAAACAGGAAGTGAAGAAAGGGAAGTTAAAGAAAAGGCAGGAAATAAAGGGAGGAAGTGAATGTAAAACAGGAAGTGAGGAAAAGGGAAGGCAAAGGAAAGACAGGAAGTAAAGGCAAGAAGAGAATGTAAGACAGGAAGTGAAGAAAGGGAAGTTAAAGGAAAGGGAGGAAGAGAATGTAAGACAGGAAGTGAAGGAAAAGGCAGGTAAAGGAAAGGCAGGAAGTGCATGTAAGACAGTAAGTGAAGGAAGGGGAAGGTAAAGGAAAGGCAGAAACTGATTGTAGGAAAGGAAGTGAAGGAAAGAGAAAGTAAAAGTAGGACACGAAGTAACGGCAAGTGAATAAAAGATAGGAAGTGAAGAAGAAATGGGAAGTGAAGGAAAGAAAAATGACTGATTGGGGCCACTGTTGTTAACACTGGTGACGGGGCTGAATTAACACAAGCACATCACACACAGCGGACCCAGCACTAATACTAAGTTACCTGGACCTGTTTCCTATATACACATTAAAATACAAACATCCCACATGCACTAAATCAAACCAAGCTCTACAACTGGAACGTCCATAAATCCGTGGCCCCAGCAATACATAGACAGAGATTATGTTACTATAATGTAGCTCATGCAGAATTAGACAACATTTTAGCCCTTTACTTTCACTGGGTCAACACAAAGGTTGGCTTAGACCAGGATGGGCTAATGCATTTTCCAGCTGCACCAGTCGTGTAACCATATACCAGTACATGAATAGAAATATATAGAAATCTGAGTACCATAAACCCAAAATAGCCCTTGTTTTCTACATATGTTTACAGATCCTGCAACCTTACCCCGTGTTGGCACCGATGTTAATCTCAAATATTTAAATATTAATAGCAAATCTTCAGAAACCTTCATTTTCCATAAACATGCAGAGAAATAGAGAATATAAAACAGACATGCTAATTCGTCACCGTACGACCAAAATGGCGGAATGCTTAAAGGACTAACAATTACTGGGGGAAAATAGGGGAAAAGATTTATCTAGGAACGAAGCACATTTTTTCCACTTTATTTTGCAATTGTAAACATGCGTTGATTGCTCTGGGCTGATGGGAAACGCGCTGGGGCCGAATACAGATCACTTCAATCAATGAAGCAGGGGTTCTAGATCACGGCAGGTGCGCTAGCGAGCGAATAACAAAACAACTGTAAATGTATTTAAATGCTTTACACGTAACAAATTCGTCTCTTTAACTTTAAGAAACACAAATAGGGAATATTTCATTTTCATTAAAGTTCCCCTTTAACTCGCTGAGTCACTTCCACAGGCAACATACGCCTGAGAACAAAATGGCAGTGGGCGGGGCTATAGCGGAACATTCCTCCGTAAACATTCCTGGAATGTTCTGATCCTAGATACAGTAACTAAGGAATATTCCTACATCCAGCAACAAAATGACAACTAGTCTTATTACATGCCGGACATTAGCCTTAAAGGGACCCTGTCATCTAGTGCAGAATTATTCAAATAGAGGAAAATGCTACGAAACCCTTATTCTATCTTCATTAACATTTGCATTATTGCCAGTGGCACCTTTAATTAAAGGGCCCACAATGTGTATTATCAGACAAAACATTCATTTTAATTCCAAGCTTGATATATTCCTCCCCAGAATCACAACTACCCCCTTAGGCCAGGTTCACACTGGCGTATAGGTGCGCCTCATTTAAAAAAAAAAAAAAGTGCGCCGTGAAAATACGCCATTGCATTTGCTTGGCATATTTTCACCACACGCTTTACATATAAATACATAGCAATTACGCTTCGCTTTTCTTCCCTGTGCGACTGCTGTTGTTCAATTCCTATTGCTGCAAATGCTGTCGCATTGTTTGCGTTGCGCTCCATACGCTAAAAAAAACGCACCATGAAGCGCATGTTCCCCTCTATGGAACGCTAATGTGACATTGTACGTGCAACAGTCATTACTATCAATATTTTTTTGCGATGGCGTATTTTTGGTGTTTTTTTGCGACGTGCTATTTTTAAAAAAAAAAACTACGTGGACCATACGCCAGTGTGACCCTGGCCTTAGGGCGCAGTATTTCTTACAGGATACTTTGTTTTGTGCTGCGGCCAGTATCAGCAGTGGTACAATGCGGTACCTCCCTGTAAGTGCTTTATTGGCTTGTTAAATCTATTTTTAATTTTACTATGACCACTAGAGGTCACTGTTTCATGGAAGACTATGGATAGTCATTTCTATTTTCCTCAATATAAAAAAAAAAAAACACAATTTGGCAGCCTGGCCTTTTAGTCTGATACAATCAGTGCAGATTTATAATGATTCTGCACATGATAAACTTTGCCCATAAACTTTACTGAACAATAATTAACTATAAATATATATATAACGTATTTTCCCTTTAAACCTTAGCCATCCAGGCCCGGGTTAATTAATAGGCACTTGCAGGAGTTGCTAATAAATGACAAGGGAGAAAAACAAACTAAAAATAATACAAAATAAGAATTCACTTATGTTGATATTTTTTACCGGTTCCTCGCCGCGTGCCGATGCAAAAAAAAAAAAATTGATTTTTTTTTAAATTTCTGCATTCTACTGGTTCTTTAAAAGTAATAAAAGAATGTAAAGGTTTCTGGGGAAACCTGTTGCGCGTTGTAACGCTTAGGGGCTTATTTACATTACACACATACTGAAATAGCTACGTGCACCTGCGCTAATGGAAAACATATAAAGCATTCTAGGGATGGCGTTTAAGTTCGCATTAAGTCCATTAAGTGTCCCCCTGAGAAAGTGACCGTCCCTCCCTGCGCACAGCCCCCTGGATTTGCTATTGTGCTGGGGGCAGCGCAGGAAGGGTAAATCCTGCGATAGAATCACACGGCCCATTCCCTCCTATTTCCATTCTGTGCATTTAGGAAGCTCATCATTGCTTTACAGGAAAGGGGTAAACATCCTGATGAGACGAATAAATGTGAAAGCAGTAAAGAAAGAGAGAGGCACCTCGCTGGGAATCTCAGAGACCCAGAAAACTATAGAAATATATTTTTTTTAAAAAGACATAAAATTCAAGCATTTTATTAACATACTACAAGTTCAATTTTAGGTGAATTTCTCCTTTATTTTGAGGGGTATTTTTTTTTTTTTTTAATTATAAGCGAATCTATTTAAACCATTAATGCAAAATTGCCAGTTGGGGCTACTGAGTCGACGGGGGATATTTACTAAAGTCTTTCCTCCGCCATTCGATCCTTTTCGCCGTTTTTCTTTTCCCTTTATTTATGAAAATGTCGTAAAAAAAAAAAAATACCGTTACAGTTTTACATTACTTTCAGCGGTACCCTTTGATGTTGATATCGCAGATATTTTCCGCCAGGGGACTTAGAAATATTTTAGTGCCCCAACTCCATAGGGAATAATGAGTTTTCGCCTCCCTTAAACAGGCGGATTCTTCTTTTAGTTAAAATAAAAAAAAATTATTAACGGGCTTAAGAAATTTTGACGTCGGCGATACCGACCCACCAGGGAAAACCTATACGGTTTTAGCAAATATCCCCCTATATCTGGAATTCGACTTCAAAGCTAACTGTTTTACAGTTATTGCATAATAGAAATTAACTTTTTTTCCTGCTGTCACTGTTCCTTTAATTCAGACCATATGCAGTGAAACAACGCATCATCATTATAGTACACATGCTGCAATGTGAGGTCAGAGCAAACTGTCATGCTGCAATGAACATTTCACTCCAAACACCCACCCGTTCAGCTCTGAATTTCCAGCGTTTGCCTCATGCTGATATTAGTCGCTCGTTCTTACACATTAGTGGTACCTTTAACATGCAAATCAATGCTTGGCAAGTGATCCACTGCACACCTTAATGGCAGGCAAAGGGTTGAATGCACCCCTATTTCCCCAACAAAGCAGATACCTGCGCGGGATCAGGGAAACGCAGTCTCTGCCTAGTGGCAGGTCTTCCATCAGCCGCCTCCTGCAGCGCTATTATCTATCGATGGCAAAAAAGGGAATGTTGAGAAGATTGGTTGTAGGAACAGTAATCGGATCAAGTGGACATGTCAGTGATGGCTAACCTATGAAAGGCACGTCGGAGGTGAAACGCCGAGACATTTTTGTTGACACGCGTCACAGCGCCGTTTGTGTCGCGCTCTCAGGGGGTCCCATAGCAAAGTCACGACCGCCACACAATATTCTTATCATTTAAGTGGCGACTGCGATAATATTTTCATGGTACATTTGCGACTGCGACAATATTCCTATCATAAAGTCGCAACTGCGACAGTAGCAGTCTACTGCGAAGAATTAGGTGGCGAATTCCGACACACCGAGCTCGATAGGTTGCCCATCGCTGGGGTATGTCAACAGAAACCAAATTTCACTGGAAGGAAGTCGGCCTTCCAAAAGGAAACGAGGCAGTATGGAGCCCCACTTCCCAGCATGCTCTCTGGTAACTTGGGACTCCGAAGGAAGACATTTTGACTCTGCCCACTGGATCCTCCAACATACTTTAAATTCAGCGCTTAGGGGGTTATTGGCTAAAGTCCGAATTGTCGCGTAAAGGCGTGAATTCGCCAGCTAAAGACAGTCGCAATAGACTGATAATGTCGCAACCTCATTATGGGAAAATTGTCGCAGTCGACAGAGCGTCGGTCAGGAAAGTATAAGAGAAGGACGATCAGTTCAACCATTTTATAGTCAGACTCGCCACCCGCTGCATAATGGCGCCCGGATACGTGCGCTTCCTAGTCACGCGGAGTCAAGCAGATATTGATCGAATTAACTGTAACGCCCGCCTGATCTACTGTAACCAAAGATTATCTAGACTTGCTCGATTTAGATCAAAATCGCAAGCCGGAGGGGTCGGTACAAATAAATACAGAAATCTGGTTTCTCCCATCGTTTCTTGGCTCCGGAAGATACATTTTTTTTTTTTATAGAAATAGGTCAACGCAAGCTGGTTAATTCCTTCTAGTTCAGCCCGCACCTAACATTAGTCACGGTAACACAACACACAAAATGGCGGCACGATACCTTTTTACAGGAAGTAGCAGATTCAGAGACAGATGGAGATGGAAGAGGAGTTGGATCAGAGGCTCGGGAACCATAGTATGGGATTGTAGGTGACAAATGGGAGGAGTCAGGGGACACAGGCTTATTCTGTACAGACCAGAAGTACATAACATGTTACATGACAAAGTTAGAATGAGCCAATGGTACATGGTGAAAGATGGACATGCAATATGTATGTATATTTCTATTTATATAGCGCCACTAGGACACGCAATACATAAAGCTGCGTCTCGTACTAACGCTTTTTCCACTCAACTACAAATGAATCCGCAGAACCTCATTCGCTCAATGTCACCAACAGACTAAATAAACAGCAAGTCCGTCCCAGCGTGAGATCTTTACTCTCTGTCGCTCGCGCTGGAACTTCAAAGACTCTTTATGATCTGTTGGTACAAGACACGGCGTCGCATAAGGACAGAGTTTAGCTGTGTATCCGCTGAGTCACATTACTGGCGCAGTGAAACTTTTACAAGCTTATTTAGAATGGGGCGAAATGTGACTTGGGTTATAAAAGGGAAAGCGACGCTACGGGGGATATTTAGCAAGGTCTTTTCAATCCATTCGCCAATATTCGATTTTTGGCGCCACTTTCCGATGCATATTTGGCGACTTTTTTAGTCGCAACTTTTTCCAGGTTACGACTGATTTAATGAGGCGGCGGCTAAAAAATTTTCGCGACTGTTAAAAGAACGATATTGAAAAATTTTCGCCGCGTTAAATCCACTGCGTTTCACATTGATTTCAATGGAGCGTCATTTTGATTGCGACTATTTTCTATATCGGCGGCTATTTTCGTTTGCCGAAAAATTATGGGACTTAGAAAAATCCGGGCAACCGCCTCCCATAGAGAATAATGGGTTTTCGCCAAATTGGGTCCGTAGAAATATACCCGCTAATTGTCCTGTGCTTTGGGGCATTTTATCGTACCTCCGAAATATTGACATTTTTAAAATAGGTTTTCCCTGTTTCGCCTTATTTTTTCTATTTTTTTTTTGCAAAAACTGCAAAAATCACGACTCGCCGCGAGTTTTTTTTTTTTTTAATAGCTTTTTAACGATTGTTACAAGTAGAAAAATGTTGTTTGGGTCTGGCTTAAATGAAATAACATAAAATAGTTTTAGATTTTACTTCCCCTTTACAAGAACTGTTGCGAAAAATTAAAGAATGAATAAATATTCAACACAACCAACGCCGGTTATCGCAAACCACGAAACAATCTTAAATAGCCGTTTACCAAAGATTTGTACGTCTCTTTGTAACGGGGGGGTAAATAGTTTTTCATCAATTAAAGGAATTTTCTGCATTTCTATCCCAAGCAAAGTGGTCCAAGTAAACGTTTCTGAAACAGAGAGTTTCTCAGATATTATAAAAGAAACAGTTGCGTCATTCCTGAGTCATTATTCACCTTTGGTAAATCCGCGCATCCGAACATGGAGGCAAGGTGCGCCGCCTTCTCTTTTATGTTCTTTCTGTGAAATTCCCTGTTCGCTAAACTCTGGGCTTTCTTCTGTAGAGGCGGCAGCGGCGGTGGTGGCGGCGGCGGGGGGAGAAGGGATGGGACAGAAAATAACAGAATTGTAGAAAAGGAAATGAAAGATGAAAAGGAAAAGCAGTAAGAAAGTTCGGACTTTTATTGGTCAAATCATTCAGTTGCGTGATTTGGTTACAAACTAAACCATCAAAACAAAATGGGGCGTATTTACTAAAGTCGAAAAAGCCGTGTTTGCGCTTTTCAAACGTTTTTCGCCTTTTTTTTTTTATTCCCTCGCGTTTTCCTTTTCCGCTCATTTATGAAATTTGAAAAAAAAAAAAAAAGTAGCGATATCGGTAAATATCGAGCAGGGTAACACCGCTACAATTAACACGAATGTCAATGGGGCCCTTTAACATCCATATCGCCGATTGTTACGCCTGGGAAAAATTTTTACAGTCCCGTTTCCATAGGGAATAATGGAAAAAAAAATGGTGAATACAGTTTTCCAACTTTAGTGAATATGCCCCAAATGTCTTAAAAGAGTAGAGGAAGCAATGAGAACGATGTTGTTTAAGCAATGAGTGTGATTTGTTAGTCTACAGGCGGGAAAGGAGCTATTAGGGACTATTCACCTGTTGAGCCTTGTCTTCCAGATCTCGAAGCCGTACGAGAATGTTAGAGAGAGCGAGAGCAGAAGGACTGGCTGATGGGAAAGAACTGTTGCTTTCTGGGAGGCTGGGATGGGTAGCGGGTCTCTCTACTAGCCTGAGTTCCCGGGTTGGCGCAGCTCGCCCAGGTCTTGGCAGAGTGGGTGGATTGATCGCTTGTGTCCCACCTGCTGCCTGGAACTGGGGAAAAAACTGCAAGTGAAACAAATAGGGTCCTGCTTCCTTCTCCAGCGCGCGTGCAGCTCACGTCACATGCTCAGGGCAGCGTCCAACATGCGTTCGCTCTGATTGCCATGAACTAAAGAAAGTATGGCTCCTATTAGCTTGAGATGATTGGAGTGTCTGCATCAACCCAGGTCCAGTAACCTAAAGCCAGTGGCGGATTAATTATACCTTTGGTGCCGGACTGTTTTGAAGAAATGGGCCCCCACATGCCTGCCCCTAACTCCACCCACAGTCCCACCTCAGACTCTGCCAATGGCCCCACCCCCTCCATACTGTGCTGCCCCCCACAACTCCACTCCCACAACCCTCCTCACACTGTGCTGCCCTCCACAACTCCACTTCCACACTGTGATGCTCCCACAACCCTCCTCACACTGTGCTGTCCCCACAACTCCCCTCACACTGTACTGCGCCCACAACCCCCCTCCCATACTATGCTGCCTCCCACAACTCCACTCCCACACTGTGCTGCCCCCACA
>JAKJJM010024152.1:0-11269 GCA_021901965.1 Pipa carvalhoi | reverse complement strand
TCTGCTTCACATGAAACATCTAATGGGGGGAAACGCTTCTCACTAAGGTATAGTACTGCATATGTAAAGATGTAATCTGACTATAGTTCTCCTTTAATGCTAGTAAAATAGTGGTGTTTTATTGATATTGTTGTTTTTGCCTATTTATAAACATATTATTTCCTATGAAGCTGGCCCTGTTATTTAGCCACAGTCGAAAAAGGATATTGACATCAGTCTGTAATGGAAATTAAATCACATAGAAAAACACTGCAAAGTGTGCTGGTTTTGACTGATTGATATTTAACGATATTGCCCTTTACTTCTTTTCAGTCCTATATAAATCAGAGGTTTGAAAATAACAGTGAAAAGCATCAATACAAAGAAAAACTAAACAAAAAGGTTGAAATAGGCTTTATAAATATCCCCCATTGTGTGACAATAGATCACAGTTTATTGAACTCTAGAAATGCATTAGTTTACAGACCTTACTATTTGTTTCTGCTATTGTATGCACGTATTTCACATTTAGATTCACTGTATAATTTGGCTTATTATGGGTTATCCATTTAACATTGAACTTGAAACACCATAGACATCATTGAGAGAAGAATCCTTTCAGGATGAAGGGTTTCCCTCCATCTACCTGAATAGACAGACTTACATTACAAAAATACCTAGGGATATTTTCTTACAATTTATCTTATGATGGGTCTATCTTACAATAGGCTTACTTTTTAACTTTAGTTTACAATTTAGTTTAGAAATTATGTTGCATTTTGTGAAACACTTCATTTTAATAGATTTATTTTGTGTTTGGTATGTGCCACTCAGTGGATAGAATGCAGTCAACTGCTGTTCCTAAACATATATGCTGTAAATAGCATTGTGCAATAGGAATCTCCTATAGGTTTGCATTGTATTGTGAATATTTATAGTTTTAAAAAGAAAACATTATTTATTACACATGTTTATTACCCATAATACCCAGATATTGTGATTGGGTCATAAATACCAAACACATTTTTTTTCTCTTTTTATTTGCAGTTATACATATGAGCAGTTGTGGGAAATTTGCTTCACTTGGCTGAGAAACTGTCTTAAAGGTATTAACGTTGTTTTGGTCAGTGTCTTTAGAGATGGCCTCTTCTAAGGCACACAGTATGGAAGATCAAACTAATGTATAAATGTACAGTCTAAATATACTCCCCCTAAGTATTTTTATATGCTTGATGGCTCAGACTCTGCTGTGATGTTGCATGTCCCAGAATGCACTAATGATGAATTATTTAAAAAAAAAAAAAAAAAAAAGAGATATATTTTTCTTTCAGAATTGATCTCTATGAAAACCACTTTGGGAATCCAGTCAAAAAAAAAAAAATATATATATATATACACACATACATGTCCATATAGCAAACTACTTTTTATGTGTGAAAAATATTGCATAGGGTACATTTACAATAATCTCCTAACAGCTGCCTGCTCACAGTATTTTATAACTGAAATGTGTGAATCGTGTCCAGTAATGGCCTAAATGGCTGAATACATACCATATACGATTTAAAAATTAAAAAATGTACATCAAAAAATAACATCTAAGTAAGTGCACAAAACACCTTATTTCTTAAAGCCATTAATACAATTGTAACCTTGCACTGCAAGGATCTGGTCTCTTTGCTCAACAAAGTCCCCATGCTTGCAACAGTGCAAAAAATAATGCAAAACAGTACTACCCTATCTTGGCTTAATGCACATCTGTGTTCTAAAGGAGTCAACTGAATTCATACAAAAAAGATGCTTGTTGATATTAGTAAGGTGCTAACTGGCAGCTTAACATAGCTCCCCGAACACTGGGGGTTTGGGTTTATTCATGAAAATACGAATTTAACTGTCAAAGTGTATTTGCATCATTTTGGGTTGCAAAATTTGGACAGATTAGCAGTGAATGGCATAGGATGCAATTTCTTGTGTAGTGCGGTGTAGTCAAACAATAGTCAAACAGTTTATTCCACCATGGAAGTGCAGTGGTGCCATCCTCACAATGTCCCACTAACTGTATTAAGTGAATATTCCATCCCTTTCTATGTCACCATATCCCTAGTTCATGTTGTCACTTGGTCCCAGTCTTTATTGTCACTTTTTGAATGAACTCTACACTACATCGTAGCCCTGCGCAAAGTGGTGCAAAGAGCTCCGTCAGTCTCTGATCGTCATAATCATCTGAACTGGATGTGATTTCACCACCTGGCAGAGTTTACTGAATACACAAAGATGGAAGTGGCAAATGAATGTTAATATGGAACTTTACACTGCAGTCCATACTTTCATGAATAAGCCCCTGGATGTTTTCTTGTAAGAGGCATACAAATCATAGACAGAAATATTGTCACTATTAATATAAATTTAGACCAAAGCTTACGGTAAAGTAACATTTTCATTTTTTTTTGTGTTCACCTTCTTCCTTTAAAGGCACACCAGAATTCTCCAAGCACATCTCCAGACCTTTAGCCTTACTAATATAAAAGCACTTTGGTACTTGAATGAATTATTGTAAAGTGACCCATAATGGGTTTGTCCACCTTGGGATTTATTGTTAGTATACTGTATAAACGACAGGACAGAGCCTGATCTAAAACATAATTAAAAATAATTGTAAATAAAAAAACTATTGATAAAGTGATTGCTTATAGCCAACGGTTCAAAACAATCTTAAAACATGAGACAAAGCAAAGTCAAATATTTTAAAAACCACAAAGAATAAAAATAAAGACATATTGCAAACTGCCACAATCTGCAACATACTGAAAGTAAATTCAAAGGTGGACAACCCTGTTTAAATCCCAGCATTGTATCAGTGCACAAGCAAGTCTGTTTGAAACTAAAGCTGTGCCAGATATTTTAAATTGCAATAGCAAACCATTGTACAGCTTCCTTATATTTTATTTATATTTTCTTACGTATTATTTGGGGAAACAAATGGCAAGTTTGTTTAGTTTAGAACCTTAACTAAGTGTAGCATATTTATTAAAGTTGAAAAACCGTATTTGCCGTTTTTTCATCGTTTTTGCCACTATCGCAATTTACTAAGCCCTTTCCAACTTTTTTTTTACTGACACAACATTTCGCCAGGTTGAGGGTGGTGAAAATCCTTTATTCTCTATGGAGATGGGTCTGCAAATTTTTTCTGACTCCCTGGCTTAATAATCGGAGATATTGATATTGTTATTGATATCAAAGGGCCCCATAGACATTAATGTTAATTGTAGCAGTATTAGCGCATCAATATTTACCAATATCGATAACAATTTTTTTGATTTTCATAAATGAGGGGAAAAGGAAAATGTGGCGGAATAAGAAAAACGAGCAAAAACAGTGAAAAGTGGCAAAAAGCACAAATACGGTTTTTCGACTTTAGTAAATATGTCCCAGTGTCTGAGTTTGGCTGTCTAGTTGCACTATCCAAGTTTGGAAGCACCAGAATGTCATGAAATTAACAACTGTAGCAAAGGAAGTGTCATCAGGATATCTTAATAAGTTTCTTCTGAGATAACTGATGAGACCCAACCCTACCCTACAGTGAGAAAAGGTTAAAAGGAAAATAAGTATAAATCCTTTTGTACAAAAATCTAAAAGTCCATTATTTTTCTTATTAATCCCATTCAGTCTACTTCCTGTCCATCATTTTGATAAATGATTCATTGTTCAGCCAGATGGATACTTCTGTCAAGTTTTTTTTTTTTTTACATTTGTTTCCCTATGTATAACTTAATCTTGTTGAGTGAATTGTCACTGACATTTCAGAATCTGTGTAAATCCCTGGCTTCATAATTTCTGGAGAAATATCTTGTAGTGGCCACATCTCCACCCATAAAAATGACGGTGTATATGCCTTCTGGCTGTTCCTATTTCCCACTGATCGTTTTTGTTTGTAGTTACTCCAAATCTGGCAAATCATCTCCTTAAAAGGTCTTGTTGTTATAGTGTACAGGATTGGATTGAGAGCGCTATTGATTGGCAGAATGAAAATCACTACCCAAGAGCTGATGGACCCTGTGGGGAAAGTGACATTTAAAAAAGGTTAAAAATGATTAAGGAATAAAAACACAATTATCAATGCCTTTGATTTATTCTAAATATTATATCCTTGTTAACTGTTCTTCAGTAAAATAGCATTTTACAAATATTTGACAATTTTTAATCCTACTATATTAAAAAGACTGTGAAGATTTGTTCATAACCCTTTTTCTATTTTAATATAAACCTAAATAAGGTATCCGATGGCAAGAAATACCGTACTGTTGCTTTAACCAAATAGGGGTCATTCCGTAAAGTCTGAATTGTAGTGTAAAGGTCCAAATTCGCCAGCTAAATACAGGCGCAATAGACTGCTATCTGCCTAAGGTAAATGTAACGCTATGACTTTTGATGCTAACAGGAAAGCTGAATGTGCATCCATGTGGTTTAAAGTATACATGTCAGCTTGAAACAACATTGTCGACACTGCAGGCTTGTCAGATAGAAAGGCTGTAGGAGGAGGTGTGGATTACTTGATTGCCAAGTAAGCGCCTCCTACCAGCCTTCCTCCCGCAATATGCACAAGCATATCTGACACGCCTTAGAGGGCGTGTCAGAATGGTTGATTGGCAGGTTGGGCACAAGATGGCGGCTCCCACAGCTTCAAATCGGGACAAGCTGACAGGTGCACTTTAATGAAAGAAAATAGACCACAGGCAAGGAAAGTATATAGAAATGTATTGCATTTTCTCAGGGCTTTTCATTTAATTCTATAGCCCACAGTTTGTTTCTGTTTTCTATTTGAGACTGGTCTTTTGACTGTGCTTAGCCTTGCCATAGTGTATGGCCTGTGATATGAAACTGTATTCTACAACCTCACCTTTATAGCAGAGTTTGGATGTTCCTCACCAGTTTTAAGCCTCCTAAACTGCTGTTCATGATTCAGTTTATGATACTGTTTCAACCTATATATGAAAAATCCCTGACTTTGTGCAAGTGTACCTAGACAAATTGATGCTTTGAAGGCAAAGGATGATCACAACAAATAGTGATTTGATTTAGACTTTTATTTTATTTATTCTCTAATGCAAACACTCAATGCATTATGTCCACTTAGTCCCTCTCTGCTAAAAATCTTAAAAATAGTCCCTCCCCCTATAAAATCAAAAGTATAGTAAAAGTAGTTGTTGTTATCTAACACATGGCTCAAGCCACCCTGGATATGCTCCATTAACTTCTACTGTTATTCTTCAAAACATGATGTTTTCAGAACATAATATTATGTATTTGGCTACAAAACAATAAAGAGAACAATGGACGTATTGTGCTATATATAGTATGCTCTATTTGCTTGTGTTCATTTGCTACATCAAATTCAAAGACATTTACATAGATATACTAAAGACAATTCGATCTGTTTTACTTATAACTTCTAATATACTATACAGGTACTGCTCTATGAAATCAATCACAGCATTCTATTATATGTATGTCCTAAGCAACATGCTCACTAAATAGTCAATGCAAACACAAAAGTTTCCTAAGGAACTTTTAGAATCCTCAGTAGTAACTATTCCCAAACATGTGTACTACACCTTAATCTTGACTCTGTCTGGATTTAACCGCGTACCTGCTGTTTTCTGTGCAGCTTTCTTACCTCTGTACTATATTGACAGCAGACTTCTGGATTAATTCATGTTATACTTTCAGTGGAGCTGTGCTGAGCCCTTTGGTGAACAGCTGCAAATCATTTCATTGGTGCAATGCATTCAGTAATTCCTAGCCTGATTTATACCCTGAGCTTTTGCAGCTATGCATTGCCCTTGATTGGTCTTGTTTGGCTTGTCCAGAAAGAACCTTTGCTGTGTTTGTGAGTACCTTCTCCTGTTCTGTCCAGATCTAGTATTCATGTGTCCAGCTCTTTGTTTGTGTAACTGGGCCTGTATCCTGACTCTAGTTCTGATCTCCTGTTTCCTGACTTCTGACCTGTTTATGACTTTGCACCTGCCTCATGATTCTGATTCTGTCTGCTGTAATCCATTACTGACCCAGCTTGTACAACTACCTTTTCCTTCTCACTTACACAAATATATATTTGACACCCTTGCTCACCCTTGTGGAACCACTGGTAATCTCGAACCATTAACACCTGGCAGCATGCAAGTAGCAGTAACTAAATTCACTATGGAAACTCTTGTTCTGTGCTTAATTCACATTTACTATTCAATTACCACAATCTCCTAAATGGCAGCATTTATATAATAGACACTGCTTTATCCTATAAACATAAGTCCCAGGGCAACATTGCTATCCTTAATATCAAAGTACTGCAGTGCTGCTCACTCAATTTAGTTCTAAGGGGTTATATCAAGTAGGGCAAATTTATACTTTTGCTTAACTCTTTTGATCAAATGCAACAGCAATTTTTAACTTTAACTTACAGAATCTGATATATTTACTTATGTCAGTATTATCATATACAGTACTCAAACTGTTACATTTTAATTTGATCAAACTTTCACATTCTTCTTTCCTGGAATGCATAGTTAAGAATTTTATTAGAACATCTGGTACAATAAGCAGATGTTATTCCTTACTAATCTCAGACTCTTTCTTTCAAAAACTTTACCGCACCATTAAATGAGAAATAGAAATATGTTCTATATTTATACCCCCGACAGTGAACACATGCCTGGCAATCCTAAAAGGAAATCTCAAGCTAGTTAATCCAATGGGAAAATGACTAAAAATACTTACCACATGGTATTTTGTGCCTGCCAGATATCATATGTTATACCTATCTATATCTAGTCTTTGTTGGAGAAGCTGAAAAAGTGGGCATATTTATACATATTTGGTGGCAATGCCCCAAAGTTGAAATGAAAAAAGATCTTCTCCGGCACTCCCAAGGGATAGGTAAAAACCAACTTTAATGAATAAGTTAAAATAGAACAAACATATTCAAATGAGCTAGCAAAAACCATTTGCATCCTATACGTTTCACGCTCCAAGCACTTAGTCATGCCCCAAAGTTCACAAGTTATGACATAACATATTCATTTTACAACATAGTCAAATTGTGCTATCCGAACACCTTGAAATTGCTTTATTTCATATCCCCTCCTAAACCTAAAAAACTGAACAGGATCATAATATTGTATTTTCAACAATGACTATCTGTGGCTAAAGCATAGCAGACCAATCTAATAACAACCCTGACTTAAAATATATGTGGATTGGTCCAAAATTTGTATATAATCTGTTACTTCATTAGCCACCTGGATTGAATCTCATCAGTACAATTGGATACACTGAACTTTATAATATGTTCCAAGATTTATGCTTTATAACTAGCTCAAAACCCTTTCTGTTCTGCTCTGTAATGTCCACTTAACATGTACAGGTATGTTTGATGCTAAAATCAGAGAATTTCTTGTTTTGTAACTACTAATTCTAATGGATTTTTTTCTAAGATAACTAAGGTCAGAACCAACCTATTACTGTACTAATTATAAGTCATTGGGCGGTATTTATTAAGCCCGAAAAGACTCCACCAGAGTCTTTTCGGGCTTAATATGGGCAGTCCCGATTTCCACATTATGGAAGTTGGTGTTTCTCGATTTCCATAATATGGAAATCGAGTATTTGTACCGATCCATAGCCATAAATTATAATGGCTACGGATTTTTTCGGTACAAATATCCAATTTCCAGATTTCATAGGATTACAGCAAATAAATAATACCCTCTGCAATTAATTCAGGGACTTCTGACTTTCTCAAAGAAACTAATATTTTATGCAAATGAGACTTATGCCTACCACCTGGTTTGTATTCATCAATATTCATCAGCCAGAATGTATGCCTTCCTAAGTTGCATAAATTCTGACAGAGATCTTGAGATGGACCAGGTTAATGTTTCTAAAAATCAAGACTGTCCTGTATCTGAAATTCTGAAAGCTATTTGGCAGCTCCTAGATTTTATTGTTTTTATGGAAATCTTTTGTCTGTACAGCCTGACTTCTATTATAGTTCTGAAAAGAATCCTCAAGTTCCTTCCTAGGTTCTGGAGAGCTTTGGACATAAGTCTAAACCTTTCCCCAAAGTAATGGCTAGAATAAGCACACCAGTCAATCCCTATAACAGAATGCTTCATCTCTAGCAACCAGGACATTTGGGTTGACTTGTTGTGCTCGGGGTTGAATTTTCCCATAACAATTATTTTACGGTTTCCACTGGCGCTTCTTAATTCATGTGCATTGCATGGGGCTCACTGTTTTTTTTACAACCTTTTCCACTTTTCCTACCATAGATCCTGTTCTGATCTACGTCTTTCATAGAATATGGTTTCCAGTCCAGTCATAGAATTTTCTAGAGAAGGTTATGCCCCGAAACATAGCAGCACCTGTACCTTGCACCTATGGTCGAATAAACAAGGTTATACACCATAATTTATATTAAGTGTGTGCATATTCTTCTCTACAAAATTCTATATACATGGTGATGTTTTGCTTAACATCCAAGAATTTTGCACCTCCTTTAAGGAAGTAAATTGGTGTGCACCACTACACAAATTTCTCCAGTCCAGTCAACCTTTTCCAACTTGGCTGGACTACAAAAATGGGACTTTCCCAAACCTGCACAACTTAAGATGTCTTCTGCCAAATTGTGTCCCTGAATTATTGGCCGTATCAAAGTCTCTTCTGTCTTCAACCCTTTGGAATCCCATAAGAGATTGAGGGCCTCATTGACTAAAATCCAAATTGTCATGTAGAGCTATGAATTTGCATCTATTCTCCACTTCCCCATGTTCTCACTTACTCTGTGAAGTGGCGGATACGCAACCAATTTGGGTGACTACGATAGTTGCGATCTTAAGGAGCTGTTTGCATCATTTTGGTGTGCATGCACAGGTATTTCTACTATTGTCTAAGTGGAGGAGTGGTGCGAAGGTGTGAATGCGACTAGGTGTACTGCTCCGAATTCACTTGCTTGACTTTGTCACTTCAGCCTGGCAAATTGGAGGGTTGATGGTAGGGCTCCAGTGTGGCATAAGGTGACCATTCAAAAATGACAATGGTGACTGTGACTAAGTGACAACATGACCTAAGGACAAGGTGACATAGAAATAGAGAGAATATTCACAGAATAAAGTTAGTGGGATATGGTGAGACTGACACCACTGCCCTTCACTTCTTGAATTCTCCACACTCAGCATGACTTCTCATTCTACTTCTATCTGACTGACTACGCCACACTACACATCCGACAGTGATTGCTGCTGTCCGCCTGTTCAGCGAGTGTATTCTCCACTTAGTCAATCCTAAGAAGCGAATTTGTGTCTATTTTGGCAATGCGACTTGAACTGTAGCGAGCTGAATTTGACAGCTGAATTCGGACTTTAGTCAATGAGGCACTATGTTTTTAACTCTGTTCATGATTTTTCAATGAATCACTATGTACAAAACTCTGTATCCATGGGTCTCCTTTCTCTTACTTTACAGAAAACAACAAAGTGGGCACTTGACCTGTACGACTTAGTTTTTGTGTTTTTTTTTCTGGCAGATCACATTGCTTCTCCTACAAAAATCATAGTTAAACATATAAAGTTCAAAATACTTAGAAACTGCTTAGCTTTTTGTCTGAATCTTCTTGCCTAAATTTTGCTTCTTGACTGAATCTTCTACCCCATTCATAATAAGTGCTTATGAGTTTCATGACCTAAAAAGAAGACATTCGCCTTACTCCATGGCAGGACCACCCCTGATAATAATGTTTGTAACTAGCTTCCAGCTGTGAAGCTGATAAAACAGAGTACTATTTTATTGTTTTGTAATACTCATGGGCTTTTTCTGTCCAAACGTAAAACTATGGAAACTGAACATCTTATTTAACATTTAAGGGATGTCAGCAGGAGCGGCTTGTCATGGTCTAATTTAATATCAAGCAGTACAGCTGAAAAATATTTTACTTGAATAAAAGATGATTTCTAGTCACTTAGGTTATGAGCTGTTTTCAAACTGATAATGTTATTTTAGCAACATATTGTCTTCTATTGTAAGAACCAGAATTGCTATTTATAGAAATCTGTTTTTCTTAGGTTCATAAAGTAACTGTAAATATTCAATAATGAAAAAAATACCCTTAGAAAAACCTACAATTTACAGATATCATCACATTGTTTTATCCAGTGATGGATTATACAAATGCATGTGGGTTTTATCTTCACTCCATAAGTTAGTGTATGTATTGACAGCTTGGCTGGAACTACAAAAAAACTATTTCAAAATCTGTTTACTTTCCTACGCAAACATCTGCACAATAATGTGTAAGAGCTGTTAGACTGAACTCAGGGTGAAACAAGAAAAGCACAATGACCAGGCTGTGGAAGAAGAATGAACTAATAGCACTAATGTAAAATAAAGATTACTAGACATTCCCACACTCCTAAACTGAACTTTGTTACATGATATTGGAGAGCTGTCCAATTGTTCCCCATACAGTTCAATTGCAAAATCTTTCCACAGTTTAGTTAAAAAAAGTCTGCTAATTGTTAAGCAGGAGATGCGCCTGAATAATTCTACCTCTACTCTATCTAATCTATTAGAACAGTGGTTCTCAACCTATTTATTGCCGCGACCCTTTAGTACAAAATATTGTTGCGGTTTTCCTGTGGGCATGTTGTTGCGGCTTTAATATGGAAATATTGTCACGGTCGCTGCTTTACTGTGGGATTCCGATGGTCTTAGGCAACCCCTGGCAAATCGTCATTTGACCCCCGATGGGGTCGCGACCCCCAGGTTGAGAACTGCTGTATTAGAATGTTTTCCCCCAATTATTATTATGAACTTCAAGGTACCCCTACCTCACATTTTATCGGCTGTCATTACAATGGTTTATGTCATTCCATGCTTGAGTTGGTGCATGGATCACCTGACTATTTTTACCAGATGAGCTAATTAAACCTTCATTTTTTAAAACATTTTGAAACCTGAAATCTTACTTTTTCTAGTTGCAAGGAAATCATGCCCCTTTAATCCGTATCACACACACAGCCCTGTGCTGTTGAAGCCCGAAAGGCTTAAAGTACACCTATTACCTCCAAACAACATTAGTTTATAAAATAGAGACAGTCTATAGCAGTGGTTCTCAACCTTTTTATTGCCGTGACCCCTTTAGTACAATTCCCTGTGATTTGGTGACCCCCATTTATTAATTGTTATTGGGCGACCCCATTCAAACCCTATATTTCCGATGGTCTTAGGCGACCCCTGG
>JAKJJM010024140.1:0-12651 GCA_021901965.1 Pipa carvalhoi | reverse complement strand
TTTTTTTTTTTTTTTGGTATTGTATTGTAGATAAGATATTTATTAATGCAAAATGTTCCCTAAGGGAGTTTATTTTGTTTCAAATCTTGAATGAAATTCAATTAAGATTTGGCAACATTAAGACAACTGTAACTTCTGTAGAGCTTACAATCTAAATTGGAGGGATACTTACATATACAGATAGGAGGGTAATAAGTGCAGTAACATAAAGTGTCAATTCTGCTAAAAGGATAAAATGAATAAGGCATGATTACCAGTGCTAATGCTCCAAGAGGTGGGATTTCAGTTTAGTTTTGAAAAAATTCAAGAATTTTTTTTTTTGGCAGAGAGAGGATTATAGAATGGGAGTGGCCATCCTTTGAGTTGTTCACAAAGATGATTGATTTGTGAGGAAAATAGTTAATGATTAGAGGATGTAGGAAGTAACAGGGTTAATGATCACAACATCAACTAAAATGGAAAAGTTGGAAGTAGGGCCAGGTTTGGGTGAAAAAATAATTCAATATTTAATTTGAGACCGCATTGGGCTATTCAAGATGAGATTTTTAGGAGACAGTTAAAGAGTTGAGTTAGAATTTCAGGTGTTTGTGCATGGGTGGTAAGTAAATTTGAATGTCATCAGCATATAAGTGATATTGAAGAGCAAATGAGCTACCGTATTTTTCACTCCATAAGACGCACCTGGCCATAAGATGCACCTAGGATTTTAAGGAGGAAAATAAGGAAAAAAATTCTGAACCAAATGGTGTGCTAAAATATACCGCCTGCCCTCCTGCCATCCCTCCCCTGCCTGCCTACCCACCCTCCTACCTACCCTCCCCTGCCTGCCCACCCTCCTGCTTACCCCCCCTGCCTGCCTAACCGCCTGCCTCCCCTCCCCTGACTCCTCTCCTTACCCAAGCGTTCCAGTGATGCTCCTCCTCTCAGAGCATCTCTCCACAATGAGGTAAGTTCAGCGGGATGGCTCTCTTCGACTTCTTCAGGTCTTGTTGGTGAATAGAGCCGGCAAAACCCAAAGGTGCCTAGGAGTGACGTTATGCTAAACTTACCTCATTGCAGAGAGACGTGCTGAGAGGAGCAGCATCGCTGGAATGCTGGGGTAAGGTGACTAATCTTTGCTCCATAAGACACACTGACATTTTCCCCCAACTTTTGGGTAGGAAAAAGTGTGTCTTATGGAGCAAAAAATATGGCAATAACTTCACCCAAAGAAAGAGTGTAAAGGAAGAACAAGAGGAGATAGAGGACAAAGCCTTGAGGCACCCCCACCCGTAGAGAAATATAGTGGAACAGGAGAAGGAGGGTGAAATTAATTAAGCCCGTAAGGACTCGATTGGAGTCTTTGCAGACTTAATCGCACGAGAATTCTCCCCAAGAATTCTCACGAGATCATCAAGCAGGGATCTCGATTACGCTTCTCCGCAATCGAGATCTTTCGCCCGAAAGGTAGCCATAAGTTCTATGGCTACAAAACTTTTGGGCAAAGGATCTCGATTGCGGAGAAGCACAATCGAGATCCCGCTTGATGCTCTCGCAAGAATTCTTGAGCGATTAAGCCCGCAAAGACTCCAATCGAGTCTTTACGGGCTTAATAAATTTCGCCCACTGTCTTATTAGCATGGAAAACAAAAAATGAGTGATCAGAAAGGCAAGAGGAAAACCAAGATGCAGCTTGCTTATGGACACCAAGTGCTTAGAGAAGCTGAATAAGAAGTGAGTAATCAACAGTATCAAATGCAAATGACAGGTCCAGGACAATAAGAATAGAAAAGTGTCCATTGGCTTTGGCAACATGAATATCGCTTGCAAGTATACACAGAGCAGTCTCTGTGGAGTGCCATGGACAAAAACCAGATAGCAAAGGGTCTAGGAGATGGTGGGCCTGCAATGATTCTTCTGTATACAAAGGCCAAAATAATGGCATAAGAGAGATAGGTGTTAGGGTATTAGACTTTCTATTAACATCTGTCCTTATTTATATGGCCAGTGACTTACTACTGATACTGAGGTCATGAGGACACTTACCTGCTCATGATTATTGAAGGACCGAGTCACATATCTTTTTGTTTTGTGTATTTATAAGAGTAGGATGCAGCTGATACCATTGCGTTATAATATTTACAAAATATAATAACTTATAATAATATGTACCTTCAGTGACATGCCCTCTCCTACATTTTCTATAACCTTTTTCTACAGTCTATTTTTGTGTTATTTGAATCCTGCTCTGTTTAAGTTGGGCAAATGAGTGCTGAAATGGTTAAATAAGCTTTTATATTGAAATACACCCTTCTGGAACCTGTTACATCTGTATATTGCCATGCTGCAGTGGAGATTTATATCTGTTCACTCCGGACTCTTTTTTTTATTACAAGTTAGTTAAATGAAAGGGAACGATAAGTAAAGCTGTCTGATTTACAGCAATAGTCTGATGATAGATATTTTGGGTTTTTTTTCCATGCATTTCGGGATGGGTGCTATGTCCTTATCTAGTAGGTGTGGAGATTTCATGAACATGTGTATTTGTTTTAGAGGTTACAACAAACAGATGTCAGCTCTATATAACATTTCCAAATATACTTTTTTTTTTTTTATTTCTACCGGGAACACATGGAAAACGAATAAAGCAATGTGTTCACACAAAAAGAGCATTTATTAAGCTAGTTGCCCACTACCAAATGAACGCATCAGAGCACTGTTTGATAAAAATAAGAGAAGGTTACACTTGATGCACAAAATAAACAAGTTGAACACTTGACTAGCTCAACTAATTTGGATGGCTGCACCATTTTGCTAGCACACTCAGCCCTTTTTGTGTTTTTATTGCTTTTTGTCAGGGTTGACAGTAATCCTTTTAAAGCTGGTGCTGTTTAAAATCAAGAATCTTTGGAAGAAAATCAAGCCTAATGGGAAAGGAAACTAGTGCTGGCAGTCTGCATTTTCACATTTTCGGGACTGCAGAATAAGTGAAATGCTTAATGAAGATGAGTTGGCAGAGCAGGTTAGAAAAAAAATGAGTCACTTTTATGAGTTTCAAACAATGATGAAAAATACCAGTTTTGCTTATCAGTAACTATGAGGTCACTTTTGCTTAAAGTATTAACTCCTCATGGTATGTGGTCATTTAAAAATCTTGCTTTTTTTTTTGTACGTTTGGAACACAAGTTTTTACAATGCTTTTGTAGACTGTCATTTTAAAAGAATATGCATTCATGTTATAGTTATATTTATAGTCAACTTTTACATTAAATTCGTTTTTAGCCTAAAAGTTTATTCTGTTCTGGAAGTGTATTATTCTTTGAGACAGAAATGCAGTATTTGGCATTATAATACAACCTTAATTTGGATGCAAGAAAGAAAACAAATTAGGTTAAAAAAGCACAATGACAAAATATTAAATATTTCAACTGTAAGAAAATGAATAAACACTACTTTTAAATAGCATTAGTAACAGTAAAAAATGCTTCCGCAGTACCTCAATGGGATTGAAATATACATTCTATTCCATTTAATCTATGCAAAGTAAATAGTGAGCTGAATTTATAGGGAATATACAGGGGAATTTATCAACAGAGCAATGGTTTACTGAGGTCTGGTAACCCTTTCCAAAAAAGAAGGTAATATTGTATGAATTCCTTGCCTTAGTAAATTACCTAATAAAATCAATGCTACTTTTGCTGATTTGAAGTGGTAGGTATAGGCCCCAAAGGTAGAGGTCTCTCCCAGATTAGAAGCTGGATCTCCATGATAAGGTTCCCCAAGCTATTGACCTATTGGTACGCCCTCTGCCTGTGGGTAAATATATGTATGATTTGCTCAAATTCCTTTTAGTATTGTTAAATAAACTGTTTATGCATTTAAAGGGACACTAAAGCCTGTAAAAAAAATAAGTGCTTTCTATTTATTGGCCACCTAGTTTTAAGTATAACTAGTGTTGAAATGACAGGTTTAGGCTTACTGATTTTGAAAAATAATCATAGTAATAGAATAAAAAACAAGCACTTGGAGCCAAGGCTATCAGCTAGTTCTAGTCTTTCCTCCAGTTACCTCTGTGCAGGCTGTTTCTTGCATGCAGCATTTGACTTTGAGCTGTATGAGGCTGTTTTACTGCAAGTTTTCAGTCTCTCAGATCTGTCTTGTACTAAGTTTCCCAAGTAAATTTTATTTAGTTTCAGGAGGGGTGGAACATGGTCAGTTAGTGAGCTTAGCCCTTGACTAAGGGGGAGGGGTGATGATTATCTAAAAACCTCTTCTCCAAGTGCTTTACTTTTTTTTTTTTACAATTATGACTATTTTGCAAAAACTGTAAGCCTAAACCTATCATTTTAACACTTATTGTACTTAATACTAGGTGGCCAATAAATAAAAAACTGTTTATTTGTAGGGTTTAGTGTCCATAAAGCCTGTAAATAAACAGTAAACACCACTTTTGTTAATTATATAAGTTTAGCCCATAAGGTATCTGCACTGAACATACCTCTCTATATTATGTGGAACCTGCGTCCCTGGAATCACATATCGCTAGTCTGGGCATGTGTGATTTATCTATTGCTGAGTATAGTGTGGTGGCTCATTGGTTAGCACTGCTGCCTTGTAGTGCTGAGGTTCTGGGTTCAATTCCACCCTGGACCTCATCTGCATGCAGTTTGTATGTTCTCCCTGCACCTGTGTGGCACTCCGGTTTCCTCCCACAATCTAAAAAACATACATCTGTGTGTGACTGAAACTAGAATGTAAGCTCTACAGGGCAGGGACTGAAGTGAATGATTTATCTATGTAAAGTGCTATATCAAAGCTATATAAATACAATACAAAAAAAAAATAGCACAGTCCATTCACAATTGTGTTATGCATCATACACATTTCTTTTACAGTAAAGAAGAAACACACAGTAGAAATTCAGACACATTCTTGTCTCAGACACTTGCTTTCAGGTCTCTCTTTTAGCGTTAGAAAAATGTATAGTGTTGGACGTATTGCCCTCCTGACTGAATCCTGCATTTTATTACCCACTTCCATTAATGCAGATTTAATTTGGAAACCTTTTCATTTTCATCCGTAAACAAGTTCACCTCACTTTAGAAAAAGAAAAAAAATCTATTTTCCTTTCTAATTACAGTTGTATCTCTTTTGTGTTCAGTGACCTGTATTCCTGAGGTATATTGAGTATTTTATCATTGTAGGCATAGGCATGATTGTGTAAAGTGTTATGGCTTCCAGCCTGTGATTTTTTTGACCTTTTTTAGTTGCACGCTTTGCATTTTGTTTCAAATATTAGGTTTACTTGCTTGAAATAAGGTTAATTGATTTACGTGCTTTATGCAGTAATATACAACAACATGTTTTCATGTGATTAAGTGTTATGTTCGACTAAGGTTCCATTGTGTGTAGTTCATGATTTGGCATGGCTTTATAATTGTTATGGTACATAACAGTCTGTAATGGAAACAAGCATGTAAACTTTTCTCAACTACTCCTCTTGCCGTTTGCTAAAACTTAAGGAAGATGTTCTATGGCAAGGTTCATGATCAAGATTGATTATGCAAAGTAATGTTCAGAGACAGATGTTGTGGAACAACCAAGGGAGTTCTTAAATTATTAACAGGTTGTATGTTTAAATAATAAAACCTAAAGGGCAGCACTGCGGGTCTGTTGGATCCTGTTTGTAATAAATTACTTCAAGTTCTAGATTTAAAATATTTTAACAGTATGCTACTAATTACAAGCAGCCGAAGTACTTCATTTAACGTCAAAATTTGCATTTAGAAATGTGAAACAGCATTTTTTTTTACTTAAAGAAACAGTGTGCTAAAATCTGCTTCAGATATCTTACAAAAGTCATATCTTGACAGAATTGAGGATAATGTACTTTAATGTAAATGAGAATAAAAAGACCCTGTTTTAATGCACGTAGTCGGAAATAACAATCATATAGTTTAACCACAATGTAAAATTAAGAAATTGTAATCTTGTAGGACAAATAACACACAAAAATTTTTTATTTATTCAGCAAAAAAATAAAATAAAAATTACAGCCTAAAGAAATCATGGTTGAAATATGTACTTATATGTATATGTGTGTGTGTGTATGTGTGTATGTATGTATGTATGTATGTATGTATATATGTGTATATATGTGTATATATATTATATGATTCAATAAATTTCAGGACCATCTTCAGGACTATGTTTTATTTTTTCTGTATTTATTTCTCAGTCTCCCACATAGTATTTGTAGCAAGCAAGTATTTGCTCCTCATTATACCAACGTAACCAAAGATTAAGGACATATGTTTATGCATAGTTGCACAGTCATTGACAGTTCGATCATATCAGATAGGTTTACATCTGGCCTCTTGACTTTGCTAAATACCTATTACAGAATTTCTAACATTGACCAGGTTCTCCTGTATACCTTTTACATGTGTATGAGCGGCCCCCATTTACTTTGAAGAATAGGGGCTTTATATATGGTATATCCATATTTCAGGTGTTGTCTTTGCTTTAGAATTGTATGTCTTCTGAAATGATGGGTCACATGTGCACCCTGTATGATGCAATTAGAATTTAAACGAAACACCTAGCAGTAAAATATTAAGGGGATTATTGACTAAAGTGAGAATTCTCAAACAGCGGATTCCCATAGCAAATCTACAACCGCGACAATTTTCCCATTATGAAGTCAAAACCGCGGCAATATTCCCAAAATGAAGTTGCGACTGCGACAGTATCAGTCTATTGCAACCGTCTTTAGCTAGCAAATTCACACCTTTACGCAACAATTCGGCCTTTAGCCAATAACCCCCTAAATGTCCGCTCAAGACTGCATACCTGACACAAGTAAACTTTATGATTACATGTCATAAAAGCTCATTTTTAGTTGGATTTTCATATTTCTGCATAACTGAAAGGTTAGATATGGCTAAAGCAGAGACAAATTTATAATGTTTGTTTTAGACTTTGTTCTTTGTTTCAAGCATTCATCCAAACACTGCATTCATTTAAAATGAATAAAGGGAGATCTGTGAATAAAGCATATAATAGTGTGAATAGCAGGAAGCAGGAGCATTCTTTCTAGGCTGAGAGCAGACTGAGGTTTTAAGCATGTGGGTGAAAGCCTGGAGTACAATGGAGATAATATGGACTCCATAAAAATGGGTAGGATTTTATACATATGATTGTAGTAATGATGGCAAACAGTGTAGTTAATGGCAGGAGCTAATTAACAAGATAAACAGAGGGGGAAAATAAATAATAAATATAGAAGTTTGTTTTTGACCACACTGTGTCCACTTCACACTTTACTGTCTTTATCTTCTATCTACTTTGATTTTATTACCTTAACACTTTCTCCTTTTGGCCGTTTGTCATTTAGGGCGAAATTTACAAAATTCAAAATTTTTGAATTTACAAACTTCGATTGAAACATTTTTTTAAAATCAAAAATGCCGTTTTCGATATGCATAAATCGAAAACGGCATTTTCGATTTTGAAATCTGGATTTTCATTCTGTATGAAAACGGCATTTTCGACTCAGCTCTCCCCAGCGCTTCCTGGTTTGGATTAGCCAATCCGGAGCTGCTGACGTCACAGATGACGTCAGCGGTGGCAATTTCAAATAGCAGTGCTCAGCTAATTGAATTTGCTGCCGCTGACATCATCCATGACGTCAGCTGCTCCGAATTGGCTAATCCAAACCATGAAGCACTGGGGAGAGCTGAGTCTCCCCAGTGGCTGTTGGCATTCAACAGGCAGATGTAGCAAGCGGTGCATGCATGCAAGCACCGCTCGTTACAGTAATATACAGAATGGAAATCCAGGTTTCAAAATCAAAAATGCTATTTTCGATTTATGCATATTGAAAACGGCATTTTTCAATTTTAATAAATTTCACCCGAAGTCTCTTAGTGCCTCACAGCCTTTAAATATTTTACAAACTGTGTATCCTTTAGTACTGCTCTGACCTGATGAAGAGGGAATATCTCTTGAAAGCTTGTCTTATGCAATGAACTGTCCAAATAAAGTATCATAATACTACAGTACTCATCCCTCTACTCTTATAATACTACAGTACTCATCTTTCTAATTATTCAACTGGACTAATATGACAAACCATTTTTGTATTCAAATCTCTTTCAAGATGCAAGAACTATGTCAGAATAGGATTAGCATGTAGTGCATTTTATGATCAGTAATTGGTAAAAGTCTAACAGACAAAGAGACTACAAAAGAATGAGGGTAAACTAGAACAGACTAAGTCACCAGGTCTAGACATTTATTTTTTTGTTGAAGAAAAATAGCAAACTAGCAATGCTTGGAATTTGCTAACCAAGTTGTTTCCCTTGCTTCTCAAATGCCTAACAGGTTTGAGATGTAAACTAATGAGGATTCTCAAAGTGTTCCCCAAGGGATAGTTAATGGTGGGGGGATGTAAGTTGGGGATTAACCAAATACCATAACTGAATAGGTAAGGGATGTGGTTAGGTGATACATCTCTGATCCTACTCTACCAAGTAGAAATGAGCTGAGTAGTGACTAATTAGATTCAACATTCCTCTTAGAAAGACCAAGAGCAAATAGACCAAAACTTAGAGAACAAAAGGACTGGCCTATGTTTGTCTCTTTTTTCTTTTTGCATGGAAGTAAGTTAGGGATTTATTTAATGGAGAGATTATGTCTACAGAACTGGGAGTTATTCCCCAGTATACCATCTATGCTAGTAAGGGTCCTCTGGTGTACTCACTGGTTTACAGACTGTCAACCACAGTGGTTTCAGATAATGTAAGGAGAAATGCTGAGGAAAGGAAGAAGCCTATCCATAAACAGCTATAATTTTCTTTAATAATACTTATTTTGTTAGCTGCTGACCATTGTTACCTTACTTGTAAAAATTATGAATATATTTATACTAGGAAAACAATCACTTGTACCTAATGTGTATTTTTTATACATAAATACTATTTCTACCCTATTATGTGTTTTTCACACCAACACACAAACAATAAAAAAAGACCTCATGTTGTATAGGAAGTTTGAACTTCCCAATGGCAGAATATACACTGAAGACTGGTTGCACATACAATTTCCTTGTCCAAACAACTGTTGAAATTACTGTTTTACAAACAAATGGAACTAGACATGGATCAAGGGGATGCTTATGAAATTGCACTGTAATGATTTTAAGGAGAAAGATCTCTAGGCATTAGTATCCTGGCTGAGAATAGTTACAGAAAATCATTTGAAGTGTATTCTGAAGAAATAGTCAAAAGTCATGTGTGTAAATCTTTTTGTCATGGGATTTTATTATTCTTCTAAAGGGAGTTTCATAGTTACATGTTTGCCATTTTCCTGACAGTGAAAATAATTACTTTATTGCTGGATGTTGAATTTCCTGCAGTTCATCACTTAAAACTATTTTGAATATTACATACATTTTTTTCAGCAATTCCCAATTTATTCACATAACAGGAATGCAGAAGCCGTAAGTCATTACTTTTCCACTTCTCTTCTTATTAATCTCAACCAATGATCCTTAATTCTTCACAAGGAATAGTAATTACTGAAGAATTAATATGTACTCTATGGTCATAAATTAACAATTTGTTTTAACTTGCAGGAAAAACATTTTTTTTTTACACAGAGTTGATTTAATCATGCACTGTAGAAAATATTGTACCTTGACTTCAATAAGTCTATGACAAATATGCTACAATACGGCATCACTAATATTGCCTTATAGCACTCAGGAAATCACTGTTACAATATGCACTGTTTTAGTGACAATTTGCAAAATAGCGAATATATAGAATTGACTTTGCTACACAATTGATGTTTTGACAAGAATAGACAGGGCTATTACAGCTCTATACACATCGTAGTGTTGATGTGAACTGGTGGCAGTTATTATCCTTTCAAATCTGTCTATTCGAATGCCCTTTTTAACTAAAATTAAGTTAAATTAATTTAAATCTGTTCAGAAAAAGAAATTCTACTATGGTTTTTCAGTGACTGAATGGTGTATTTGTATATATATATTGATATGTAAAATATTTTATTTATTTCCAGGTGGTGAATATGCTGCATTTCATTGTTCTAGTCATAGCCCTATATATGTATCAGTGTTATACCAGATATTTAAGCATTATGCTCCACTAACTTTGTCTTTTTCTTGTTTTGTGATTATGTCTTTCTTATTAATTTAGGATGGGTGTTTATCATGAAGCATTGAAATTACAATGTGGTAAATGGCCATTATTTTCCTAATCATAACTTATATACAAATATATATATTTTTTCTGATAGTAATTGAGAACGTGTTTATTATAGGATATGGAATTATCCTCCATTTATTTTTGTTTAGATAGAAATCAATGAACAACATAGGTTATCATTGTGGAAATGGAGTTGTTTCTTGTCTTTCTTTCCCCATCATTCAAAAGTGAAAGATAGACCAAAAGCAACTTTCTGTGTATTTTATGTATAAAACATAATCTTTATTATTTTTAATTTTGTTATTTGATAAGATGCATCTAATTTGAGTTTATTTTGTTAATTAAGTCAAATAGCTACATTTTTTACTTTGGTCCTTCTTTTTAGATACCATTGGAAGGAAGACCAATATGGAGTCATATTGTATCTTGGCAAGGTTGTGGGTATGTAGCAAGCAAATAGTGATCTAAATACAGACTGGAGTCAGCAATTGGTGATAGCAATTTAAACATTTTATTTAGGAAGGCTTTTCAAATGCAGTCATTCTTGAAACTTATGTACTTTTGAAAGGTTTGTATTAACTATTCTGCATAAAACTCAATGCATTTCTTTTTAACTAATGGAATTCCACTTAGGCTGGAAAGTACACTATGGTTGTACTTCTAGGCATGATTGAGCCAGAGATTACCAAGACTATGGTTGTACTTCTAGGCATGGTTGAGCCAGAGAGCCAGAGATTACCAAGACTATGGTTGTACTTCTAGGCATGGTTGAGCCAGAGAGCCAGAGATTACCAAAACTATGGTTGTACTTCTAGGCATGATTGAGCCAGAGATTACCAAGGCTATGGTTGTACTTCTAGACATGGTTGAGCCAGAAACTACCAAGAGTCTGTTTGAACAAAGTGAAGAAAAGAGCACAAGTTGCCTTGTTAATCACAGAAAAAAAGAACACATCAAATATTTCTCCCATGTTTTACAATTAGATCTTTATATTGAAGACTGTAATGATGCCCTGTTTTTCATTGCTTTATATTATGAGACATTATTCTGTGACTGGCTCTAGAAAAAATACCAGTGGAGAGAAGATTGGGATCATGAAAAAATGTAACATTTAGAAAAATACAGCAAATTTATGAAGATTTACAGTGAAGTCCTGTAAAAATTCAAAAGAGCATATCAAAGGGCCCTACATACTGATTGTAGTGAATTACTAATCAAGAAACTCAGAGGCACGGATGCACAAATTAGGTTTGTTACCAAACTATATAACATTTGAACATCATTAATTATCATGCTGGCACATTTTACAAAATGTTAGTCTTGCATGAACTGATACCTGACAAGATGGCTACATCTCTAACGAGAGGTAACTCTAAGGGGGTTATTGACTACAGTGAGAATTTGATTGTCAAAGTGAATTCTCATCACTTCGGGAGGCTACAACCTGATTCTCTACTCCTTATTCACTAAACAGTGGATTCCCATAGCAAATCTGCGACTGCATTAGAATTCCCACAGTAAAGTTGCGACCGCGTCAGTAGCAGTCTATTGTGTAGTGTGCGACTCGTTAGCTGGTGAATTCGCCACATCACAGAGTTTGCTGAATACCCGAATATGGGGAAGTGGGGAATTCACACCTTTACGAGACAATTCAGACTTTAGTCAATAACCCCCTAAAAAATCACCTTGTACGTAGATAGTATATTAGACCAAAAAAGAACCTGTGATTAAAGGCAGTTATGCATGCGGTGACTGCTTGTCCTGTGCTCAAATGATTAGGAAACAATATTTTATTGACAGATTTGGAGAAAAACATATGATCAATGACTACATTAACTGCAAAACAGAAGCAGTCAAGTGTTGCCTAGTATGCCCTTGTAATAAGGATTACTTAGACATGACTGCACAGCAGTTATGAAAGAGAATACAGAAACACTCAAGCACAATAAAACAGGTACCAGATGAGACCAACGCAAAGAAACTCACATCAGTGGCTCAAAATGTTCCTAAATATCACAATAGCCAACTGAGATATTGGGCATTAGAAAAATTATCATTAGGAATCAGAGGAGGGTGTCTAGAACAGATACTGCTCCAAAGAGAAAGTCAATGAATATTCCTGATGAAGTCGCTGATTACATATGGTTTAAATGAATGTAACAATATCACTGTGTTTTTAAAATAATAGACACAAGCATGTTATATATATGTTAGATATATATATCACCATCATCTCCAGATAACACCTTCAGGGCAGGCATTCCCAATTCTGTCAGGTCAGTGCTGAGACAAAAGAGAAGACTGTTTTGATAAAGAAACATCCCCATAAACAATACAAGATATTTACATTTTCCTTCCAACAAATACTTCTTTAACAAACATAAGAACTAATAAGAATTTATATATATATATATATATATATATATATATATATATATAT
>JAKJJM010024126.1:0-27659 GCA_021901965.1 Pipa carvalhoi | reverse complement strand
AGTAGATGCGATGACGTTGACGCCGCTATTCACCGCCGGTGATGGTCAGGAGGGGGAGCCAGAGCGCAGCTTCATAGCTATAGCGATAGCTATGAAAATGCCATCGTTCTTAAGGTAAGATTTTCGATTGCCCATCAGAGTGAACACTTCCCATCTAGTGCCAGGAAAGTTTTATAATATAGGATTGTGGTTGTTGACTTTAGTTGTCCTGTAATGTACTGCTGCTAAATCGATCAAGTAAGTATGTCATCTTTTTATAGTTCTCCTTTAAAGGGAAAGATCCTTTACATATGCAAAACACATAAATGTTACCTAATATATAACATCGAACTGTCATATATGTTTGAAATATATTACTTTATTTTGATAATTTTTGTATTCACAATTTTCCTCTGACTTGGTATCTTTTTAAAGGTGTGAAAACAATCTCCAAAAATGTGTTATAATAGTTATGTTAGGGTAATAATATAAAAAGGTAATATTTTTAAAGAATTCCCATGTATTCACAGTGCCAAGCGTTTCAGGCCATAATACAATGTTCTAACTATTTATTTATAATATAGAATAAATCCTATAAGTAGATAAATGCGATTCTACAGCTAAACACTGATGTTTTAAACATGCAAAATTTCCAGATATCCTTTTTTCTAGTTGTGATCATTTCTGTGTGTTTCACCAACATTTACCCAAGTTCTCTGGCACAGATAAAAAAGAAAGAGCCAATGCCTGTAGCAAAGTATTTAAAATGTATACTAAATCCGGCTTACTCCCTCCGTTTGTTATCTATATAGCTGGAAACTATCCATGTATCAGACACAGGAATAAACTGAACAAAGTGATGCTGTTAGTTCCATGTTCATGCTAAGGCTGTTAGCAGTAAAGCCAGCCATCATGATATATATCCCCTGTGTGTGGTAATACTTTACAATGGGATTTGTTTGAAATTACTTCCTTGTGGTAAACCTCATCTCCCTGTGGCTGTTTTGGATTACAGCTTACAGCATCTCCCTAAAATCTTTTTAATAGAAGTCCAAACATCTCTTTTCAGCAATTGCTAACTCGAGCTTTGTTCATAAAGGATAATATTTGACAATAACTATAATACTGAAGGACAATTAAAAAGTAATTTCCTCTCTCTCCATTAGTTTCCCCTTCTATCATTATCCTCTGCATGTTAGTACCTTATGCCATGAATTGGCTAAATCACTGATCAAGAAAAGGCCAAAATAATATCCAATCGGCAAAGATTTTATTGCAAACTGAATAATGGCTATTTTTTTTAAATATTTTTTTCTTAAATTAAACATTTATAATAAATAGACATGATGAGAAATAAACATTGTGGAATGCCCTCTATTTTATACAATCAGGTCTAAATTAATGGTGGTGTTTTTTACATCAGTATACAGCAGCGGTGGCTAACCTATGGCACACCTGCTAGAGAGGGTACTCAGAGCCTTCTCTATGGGCATGCACGCCATTGCCACCACTGCTCTAACAGCTGTCCTAGATCCCCCCAGCGAGAGAACGCTCATTCAGTATAGGCTGCAGACCCGACCTGACAGTTTTCAGGTTGGATCCGCAGCCTACACTGAAAGAGTGCTTGCTGTCAGGGAGGATCCAGGTAGGATAGCCATGGCCATAGCTCTGCCCTGATGGAGGCACAATGTTGTCACTCATCGGCACTCGGTGCCGAAAAAGTTCTCCACCACTGGTATACAGTGTCTGTATGTAATTGTATGTCTGTAAATTTGAAGGGGACACCTAATAACCCGGTGGCATTTTTACAAACAGTCTTCACTACAAAATTCCGCAATCAGCAATGTAAAAGAAAAACACATTATACATTTCATACCAGCAATCTGTATGATAAAAACTGCCCACTTTCATCTCTCTTAGGACAGAGTCACACTAGTTGTATTTTTAGCTGAGCTGTTTTTAATTAGGCTCATATTCTCAATGTTAAAAACCAACAAAATAGCCTGTGTGAATTATCCCACAGGAAACAATGGATACTAATTTTCCAGCTCAGCTGAAAAACAGCCAATGTGACCTGGCCTTAGAGATTAGTCTGCTTGATCACATCTGATTAGATCACATCTGTTTAATTATCTTCAGGTAAGTTTCACATTCTAATCAAGATTTCTGGTAAAGAAATGTCAAAATGACACCTTGCAATATGGTTGCATCCAAGACATGCAAAACACACGCCAATAATTCAATATAAACATGCAATTTAACCATATTCATTTAGGGTTCAGTAGTATTCTTACTATTAGATCTCTTCACTCCATAATGCCATATGTCTAAACATTCTATTGTGACTGTAAGCATTAAAAATCTCCCACAAAGAAACATCTGATATTCATAATCTATTCTGCCTTTAGATGCATTCCTAAATTGTCCCATTTATTTGCTCTCCATAGGGGAGCTGTTTTATGGAGTCCATAATAATATCAGCATCGCTGAACTATTCACTCTGAAAACAGTCTTAATTTCCTGCCTACCATCTGACTGCAACATCATCATATCCATCCATACTGCTATAAAAAAAAATCACTCCATATAATGGAAACTACTGAAGAAAGTTTTATTAATATATAAATTAATATATACATATGCAGGATAAACAAAAACAACTAAATTGGTTCTTAAAAACTAACGTAAAACTAAAGTTTCTCCATTAATGAATATCAGTGAATATCATCAATGTAAGAACAATCTTTATGATCTTAGGGGATTACTTTCCCCTAATAGTGTTTTTGTTTCTATTAAGTCAGTATGGTCTATTTAAACAGGCATTTATTACCATGTTGAAAGTTGCTTTTTGATGCATTTTTCAAGAAAAGTTGTTTTTGATCCTATATAAATATCCCCCTAGTGTACCTGTGTGAGAACATTACACTGTTTATCCAGCATTAAATGAACAGATCTATCTATCTATCCTATATAAATATCCCCTTACTGTACCTGTATGAGAATATTACGCTGTTTCTCCAGCGTTAAAGGAACAGTTCAGCCACCAACAGTTATTTAACATGTAATTCTCACTGGTAAATAAATGATTTGTGCAATATGTATTATATATTTATTTCTATTGTTTGTTTGTTTGGTTTTTTTGCATTTATAGCCACTTTCTTACAGAAGCCTCTCCTCTCTCACCTACTTACTCTTATGTCACTGACTTGATCCACTTGTTTGAGAATTCTGAAAAAAAAACAATCATAAAGAAGCAGGTGGACAGTAGTACTGTGAGGTTACACACTTCAAAGATTCTGATTGGTTACCAAAACTTCTCATGCTTTTTATCCAAATCCCTGACTTATGATTCCAAATGAACTGCTGGAGAGGAAGTAGGTGACAGAGAAAAGGGGTTACTAAAGGAAAGTGCTAATAAACTGTAAAGAGATAGAAATAATTATAATAAATAATAAAATGTATAGTAAAAGCATTTATTTAACAGTGACAATTACTTGTAAATATGTTATTTGTGTTGTAGTTATGCATAGACAGCTGGTACAACCTCTGTGCTGTATCAGTGTTTTGTTAGTTAGCACAAGACAGAGAGGTAGACTGCTTTCATCTACTTTTTTTAAGGGCGATATTTAATGAGCAAAAAAAGATGCAATTTTGTCTTTTCGGGTTTATTAAATCGTCTTGCGAGATTTCTAAAGCGCCACAAATGTATGCAGCGCTGTACAATTCAGCAATATAAATATAAGAGAGACATGGGAAAAGTGCATTACACAATACAAGTGAGTAACTTACAACCATAAAAACACTTTAAGTGCACCTGTCAGCTCGAAACTCCAATACTAATTTAGGTTCTACTAATGAAATAAATGATTTTGTGTATGTATATATATTTTTTTTATTTGTTTTTTTAAATGTACATTTATGCAGCGTTTCTCTCCGTCATCTTCCCTGTCAGCCCGACTTTTCTTTCCCAAGTTGGATTGGGTGCGGCTAAATGATGATTGACATTACAGCTCCTCCAATCAGATCCCTTAAATCACAATCTAGCAGGGATCTGATTGGAGGAGCTGTAATGTCAATCATCATTTAACCTCGCCCAACTCGACTTGGGAAAGAAAAGTCGGGCTGACAGGGAAGAAGACGGAGAGAAACGTTGCATAAAGGTACATTTTTAAAATTATATATATATTTACAAAATCGTTTATTTGATTAGTAGAACCTAAATTAGTATTGGAGTTTTGAGGTGACAGGTGCACTTTAAGTGCCAGGTTGTGATTGACACAAGAGGATGGAGGTCCCTGTCCCATAGAGCTTACAATCTAAGTGGGAGGAAAACTTAAATACACAGATAGAAGGGTAGCAAGAGCTGTATAAATGAAGCTGTATGGGTGAAGTAGAATAAAGCAAGGGAGGAGGATATGCAGCCAAGAAGACTGTAAAGATTACAGCATGCCAATCTTTTTGTTTAACACATTTAGTTTAGAAAACACTTTTTTTTCATAAGAGAAGGAAGACATCAAGCCTCTTATTCCCATGATAAGTTAACATTAATAGTTTTCAATTTCTGGACAGTGAACATACATGACAGACATTTTCTATAATGATACGATGTGCTACATAATTGATACTTTTCAGGTTATTTCAAAAGATACTCCATGCTTCCTTTATGATTTTTAGGCATGACTGTGTAAAATGAACCATAATTAATAATGATTCTAGATTCTAGAATTCAGATTCTTATTTTTATTTGGAATAAAAGCCACTGGAAGTGAGATATCTGAGATGACGAAAAAAATGACAGTTTTGGAAACTGCCAAATACAGAATATTTAACCATCTATTGAACTCATGGCAATGCTATTTCTGCAGATTACTTTTTTACTTTAAAAGAAACATTCTACATGCAGTATACTATCTTCCCCTTTAATAGACATTGCCATATAAGGACTATGTAACTAAATATTTGCATTTATACATATAAATAAAAAAGCTCATGGCCACTGGATGCACAGGCATTCAGGCAGCAGAGATCATCTGCTTCGGGGGAGAATGACATTATATTACATGCCAAAATTACTAGCATATGTATGCAGTTTTACAGTTGTGAAGCCACACAGTGTCAACTAAGCTGAGAAAATACATAAATCCTTGTAGAATCTACGTGGTTCACTCCCACAGTTATTATTTGGACCTGTGTTAGTAATTTGGGGAAACTGATTGATCACAGTAGTCAAAAATATAGCCTTGTGGACATCTATGTAAGATCCTCAACCAACTGTTAAGAAGGATCAGTAGTTTGAACTCAGGTCTGTTGCAAGTGTGTATCAGCTGTAAAGTGTATGGGATTTTGCATTGCTGCTGTGTGTTTGTTATCGGATGTTGTTGATGACTGCATACAATGTTAATCTTGTGCATAAACATTCACCAACCCAAATTCAGAGCTATTGTTTTCAGCTAGACTTTAGAAAACCCATATTCATGTACTCCGGGATATTTGGAAATCGAAACTTAAACCATGAGTAAAATGAGCATTTATTTTTTGCTTTGTTAATTTTGTGGCAGTATTGTTCTGGTGTTTTGATCCCAATGTTATCTATTTTTAGGAATATATTTGTATTAGATGAGAGATATTGGAATGGGAATAATTTTGTTAAGTGCATTAACTCCTTAGTAGGGTGTGGATGGTGAAAAAAAAATTGAAAATGTTGTAACTAGTTTGAATATAAATAAATCTGTGGCCACATTTACATTTGTAATTTATACTAATGTTGGATCAGCTTATATAGCTCTGATAAAGCAGCCCTCTATCCTTGACACACTTTTTTTTAAGTGTAGTACTACAAGGGAAAACAATATCTCTGAAGAATGTTTTGCTTGTTGTTGACTAAATACAGCAGTGGAATCTTAAGACTTTCCCTTTATAATTAACATTTAAAACAACTCTACTTACTAATCATCCTGGTGCTTGACTGAAAATTTTTAACTCTTTCTGTCAGCAATCTTCTTCGATGCGGACATCCTCCTCCTCCTGCTACTATTATCTTTGCAGTTTCCAAGCTAGTTCAGTCATGGGCAGAAGCACAGTTGGATCCTAACAATGCTTCTACACATGCCAATACCAGCGGTGCATCCCAAGAAGTGCGGCAATAGCAGGAGTTTGGGAAGATGGCCAGACAGATGTTAAAACATCCTAAGAGATTCAACAGCAGGAAGTCCAGTAATTATGTCTGAGTGTGTCAAAGCAAACCAGCTTTTGTAAGGGCTATTCTTTATTTCCTCATTAATATATCCAATCGTGTATATGTTTACCTTACAGAAATACGGAACTGCCAGTTTAACAACAACAAAGGTTTTGAATATAAATAAGAAAGGGGTAGAGGAATCTTAATGTAGTGGTAAGAAGGAATGTTCTGTTCAGAAATAAGCAGAGCAGTTATATATGATTAAATAACATTATAAGGAGAAACACATTAAAGATACACGTGAACGCTTACACATAGGGCAATTGCCTTTAAAAATTATTTTCTTTTTTTCTTACAGGTCTTTGCATTACACATATCGGTCAGGAAATGAACACTGCAAAATTGATGCAGGTGCCAAAGGTTTTAGCCATTTGTAAATATTCTACACCAATTTAAAGCAACAACAAAAGCAGTATGTACCACTTTCTCACATATTCCAGAATGAATAGGAAACCTAGTGAGACTCTGAAAGAAATAGCAGAGCAGTAGATGGTATTATTAACTTCATGGGGGAGGCAATATACAACAGCAAAACACACAGATGTGTCTTAAAATACTACATTACCTTTCACAATCAACAAATCCAACAAACTCTATACCTCTGAGAGAATACATTTAAATGTATGACCTTAATCTAACTTAATAGAGCTCCAGTGAGATTCTCTTTAAATATACAGACTGCAGATACATTAATATATTTGTTTAGGTATAAAAATGACCAAACAGACAAAGCAGTGTTAGAATTAGAAGCAAAGCAAACCTATTCAGCATGATAATCCAATTGCACATTCAATGGGATCTTCTGCCAAGCAGGTCAGTTCATATGATAAGACTTACGCAAGTTATTTACAGATGGTCTGGACTGCATGGTTTCATAATGTGGCACATGGACGACTAGGTTTGCATCTCTTTCCATGTGTTCTGTTCCAGAGTGACCCTGTTGTCTCATCACATCAGCAAGAGCCCTGGGGAGAAATTGTACACTAAGATTAACATTTTTGTAAACAGTAAAACCAAAAAGCAATTGATTCAATAAACATAAACACGTTCCAGATCCTAGCAAGGCAAAATTACTTTCCTATATCTCCATTCCTTAAATAAATGCATTGCATAACACTATTGAATACATCACTATAATGAGAGGTTCATTTACAATGTGCACTAAACTTGACCACAAACAGTAAGTATTTCTTTTCAGAAAATTCAGGATTTGAGATCTTTATACAATCACAACAATCATATGATTATTCACTGAACATTTTTTACAGAGAGGCAATTGCTTTTTTCATAAATATTAGAGTGGAATAATGCTGAACGATCAGTTGAATTAATATCGGTAACTTTGGTTTATTGAATGCTTTTTTCCTACCCAAAAATGTGTACGGGGGCAAGAGGGGGCAGGAAATGGGGCATTGGGAGTTGTTCTGTCCTCTTGATGCTCCCCTCTATCATACGCTATCTGCCTAATGGCCATCCATTAGGCAAATAGTGCTGGACAGAGGGGCACATCAGAAGTTTAGGATTACTCATAATGCATCACGTGATGGTTACATCATGATGTTCGGCACAGCCCTCCCTTGGATTTTCCCCTGCGGACACCCATGGATGTGTATAATTATAATTAGATCCTCATTTAAAATTTGGCCAACCCAAAGCAACAAACTGCCAAGTAGCTTTGACTGGAAAAGTGCCAAATAATCAAGGAAAGCAAATAGCATTTTGGTTGCCATGGTTTAGCCCATTCCCACCTGTCAATGGATCTACAGCCAGCTTTTCTGTTCTCTATCTTTTGACTGTCATTTTGGCCAGTCCTTTAACTGACACATACATGAAAAAGATAATAGGTGTTTCCATCTATTCATCTATCTATTTAAGATAGCAATATGGAGGATGATTAGGGAAAGGCTGTTCACCTTGACAACTGTACCAGATGTGGCCCTTTAAATCCCTTTAGGATATTTATTATTATCCCCAGACTTCAGTAAAGTTTAACATATCAGTTGCATGAAAACATCATCTTAGTAGCATCTGAAATGCAAAACTTGGGTCAAACATCTAATGATTCCTCTTCATGGAAGTTGTTGAATAGTATTTGACTACTGTATTGATGCTATTGTTACAAGTGTGATGCAAAGACCAGTAACACAGTAACATAGTTTATAAGGCCTATAAAAAGACACAGGTCCAACCATTTCAGCCTTTTATCCCGCAATGTTGATTCAGCGGAAGGCAAAAAAACCATGAAGCAAAAGCCAATAATCCTCCTATTGGACAGTTCTGTATAAAGACAAAGCATGTGATTAAGTTTTATATGAGGGGTGCCAGTTTGTCCCTAACAGGCACCAGTTGTCAGTGTTTTGTTTCAACAAATTTTTTGAGTGGCATAGCTGGTTACACCAAGAGTGGTTGCAACAGATGTTGGTTTTCTAAATTTATGTGTTTACTCATTATTGCAATTTGTATTTCTTCTCATCCCAAAGCATTCTTGTATAGTAGGAGAATGAAAGTCCAAGTGGAATGGTTATACAAATACAGTTAGAGGTTCAGACAACGTTTAGCTTAAAAGAGAGTACTTCAAAAACATCAAATAGGGGTTGGCACATCAATACCCTCCTATTCAAAAGGAGAAATCTTTTGTATTATTAAACATAATTTAATGTAACGATTTTGGTATGTAACAGAGCCACTAAGTTTTGGCAGATATGGTATTGATCCTATGACACTTTGGGGCACATTTACTAAAGTCGAACACGTTTTTCGTGACTGGTGAAAACCCATTATTCATTGTGGAGTTTGTCCTGTTATTTAGTCCAAAATATTTTGCCATCAAAATGAGATGTCAATGCCGATATTGATGTGTAATGGAAGGGACCCTCATAGAAAAGCATTGCAAAGTGTGCCCCTGAGGAATTGCAGAGTCTTTCCACCCCGAAACGTTGTACTTTTTCTGACCATTTGGAAGAAGTAATCCGCACAATAAACAGCACTTAAACTTTCTGGACACCTTTTTTCTTTTTTATTGCATTTTCAAGGTTGGGGTACCTCTTAGGCTCCATTTTTTGGCAAGGATCTTTTCATTCACATTGGAAAGTGTGCCCCTGTTAACAGATTTATATTTATTGATAACAATTTATTTCAAGGGGGAAACATTTTTATCGATCCTTTATAAATCAGAGAAATCAAATAGTACAGGGAAACAAAAGTATACAGCAAAATGGAGTGAAATCAATCAATATGGCTGAAGTCAATCTGCTGCTCTGTGTTTAAAAAACAGAGGGTAGGTCACATTTCTTCTATCTATGATTAAGCACTTGTGTGTAAGGTGGAGCTTGCATTTTATTATTGATACCATGGCTCTTTGTCCTAATTCTAAATGCTGTAGTGGAAACAATGAGTCAATAAACTGTGGCTTTACATCACTGCCATTTTTAATTGCTGTTCTAGATTGGTCAAACGAGTTGAGTAAGAGCACAATGTGCATATGGCTATTTTTTGTGTGTGTGTTTGTTAATGTTGCTTTTTTATGAGTGGGAGCTGTTATACTAACTAACATTGCCAAGATCCATCCCTTTCTCTCTCAGGCTACTAACACTCTTACATATGACCTTATCTTATCCCACTTGGACTATTGTATTGCACTTTTTACTGGGATTCCAGCCTCCCACCTTTCCACTCCAGTCCATTTTATATTCTGCTGCCAAAATTCTTGCCTTTGCAACATCTGCTTCCTCCCCAAAACAAATATTTAAAGAAGACATTTTTGATAATTAAATTACTTCATGGTTATGTGTCTGTATGTTCCTAATCATCTTACTCTGTTTTGTTAAATTACTCACAAAGCAATAGCCTTTGTGCATCAGTTTGTATTTATTATCTTCCTATCTGTGTATGTATGTCTCCCTCCCATTTAGATTGTCAGCTCTAGGGGGCAGGGTCCCGTAACCTCTTATTTCATTCACTGCCTGGCACTTAAAGAGCAATATGTCTTTATGATTATATTTTAAAGTAAATCAGCATTTCTTTAACAATAAGATACTTTACTAAAATATAACATTGTTTTGATGTTCAAACATAAAAATGATTATACTCATAAACATTTACTGATTTTTGTTTGTTTTTAAGAATAGCTAAATTATCAATTAGCAGAAAGACTGTCAGTAAAGGGATACATATTTAAACATCTAAAAATGTACTTTTGACAAACAGATACTATATAAGTGTTACTCGAGAAACAATTCATTTCACTTGTCATGACCTCAATCTAGGGGAGCAAACTGTTATGTATTCTTGTGACACAAAACAATGCATCTGTCATGATGTATTATGTTACTTCAATAAAGCACTTTTATGATTTAATGAAACACAACTCAGCCTGACACATGAGTCAAAATGAATTGAATAAACTGCTACTTTTAAGGGTTACTATCGTCAACCCTGGGCAAAGAAAGGGTCACCGTTTAGCCAAGATCTGCAAAACATCTTACACAATACATTCATTCATTGTTTATCACCACAAAACAAAAACAAAACAGTCTTTTAATTTACGGAAAATTTAAGGAGCCATTAGAGGAAGTTTCTGTCACTATAAGGTCATCCTTGGCAATAGTAAAATTGTACCACACATTGTGGCTTCTGTGAATAAGATTTAAAATGCAGTTGGGGAAACTATTTCAGCATTTAGAAGTATAATGAATGCAAAGTAATGAAAATATAATAAAAACATCAAATTCATATTTGCACTATTACATTTTATCATTTGGGTTTTCAGTTTCTGTTTTTCTTTCATCAATGTCTTCAGTTCCAAGTTAGAAAATGACTTTGCAAATCATTTATAGATTCTCCTAGTCAAAGAAGGCTGCTACTTTGAGAAATGCGTTACTAAGAATCCAATGTGAATAAAACTGAATATTGTAAATGAATTTCTTGATAAGAAACACATTGTACCAAACTAAGATGCAAGTAGTAATTCACTATTAACAGCCCTGTTACTGAAAACTTCTAAATTATTAATTTGACAGAAATTTACACAATATGCATAGAGGAAAATAAACTGTTAGGTGAAATGTGGGGGGGGGGGGATAAAGAAAACTCTCCAGTAAATGTCATCTACCTAACCTAGACAAATCACCAGGATAAGATGGCATACACCCCTGGGCTCTAAGAAAATTAAGTAACATCATAGTGGTCATAGAATTCTATACTATAATTTACTGTACACAAACAATGCTTCACCTAGAATGCCTGACCAGCTTCCACAATAGTGATTTGTACAAAAGATCACACAATGTCAATATTCAGAACATGTTTGCCAATTATTTTGCCCAAAAAAAAAGGTCAGAAAATGAACCCCTGAAACATTGATTTCTTATTTACATTGTCATTTTTTTCATAATTTATAAAAACTAAACCTATTGCCTTTAAATCACACTTCGTATTGCTATACTAATTACTCTTAAGTGCAATTTTCCTACAAAACAAGATAAAAAAAAAATAATAGCAGTCAAGCAGTGCTTAACAGCTGCACTATTCAACATGGCAGCTCCATGTTTGTTACATCTCTTGAGCTCCGAGATTGCAATGAATAAGCCCACTCACCATGCAATGTGTGGGGAAGGTTGAATGGGCCAAGAGCAGGCTTGCCATCAGATGGTAGCTTCTGTTTTGCAACAGTAATGAAATAAAAACTCAAAACATGATCCAATTAATTTCACCATTGCAACATGAATTATAATATTGCTGAAAAAAAAAATTTGCCCACTACACAAGAAACAAGGATAAAAGGTTTCTTATTCGATAATGAGAGGTGAAATGTAACAATTAAATTAATATTTCTTTGGCTCACTCACTTAAATTAACTAGAGAATTTCATGCCCTACGACTTTCTCAAAACTGTAGGCTTGTAAATCTTTATTAACTAGGAACTAAATAACAATATTAAAAAAAGAAATCATATAGTAATGAAGGTACATACTGTACATATACTTTTTTTTTTTAAGGTTTGAATAACCTTGTCATTTTTCCCTTCTTGTCTTCTCATTCCAGAGAGACATACTTAAATAACATACAGGTTCCAAAATTACAAATGATCATTGTGAAAAATAATTTATTTAAATGACACCAAAATGTATTCATTTAATACAGATAAACAACATCAAAAGCCTAAAATAAATCTGTCAAGAATTCATTTAAAATACACTTTTTTGAGATGATACTGTATCATTTCAAACAAGAAACCATTATAGGTGTCATATAGGTAACATAGGATAGGGTGATCTGTCTGCAGTAGACATGCATCAAATGCAGTTCCATCAAGTGTTCTATTGTAGTACATTTTCTATTCCTGTATGAGTGAATTCCAAACTGCCAAATGCATTGTTTAGGTCAGAGATTCTCAACGATTTCTCACCTGTGCCTCAGTTTCTCCTCATAATCAACTCTCTGGCCTTGTCTACCAGAAACTTCACAGATGTGGTTATACAAATTTGACATTGCTCCTATCATAATAAAACACATTTAGCAGACACATGGCTCAGACCCATCATTATAACAAGAGCTTTCAGGCATCATCATAGCAGAGTTACACCACTAGTTAAATGGCAGTTCCAGACCCAAAGTTGGTTGGCAGTCACACAACTTGCACTTACAGCCAAGAATCCTGAAAAAATGCATTTTAGCATTCCCTACATCAGCCCTAGTATTAATTAATACACAGTTGTCAAAAAGGTCCTCTGAAATGTATGGGTCAACAGAATATTACAGAAAAGGACATCCTGATAACATTACTTACACCAAATAATGCTAGCTGGCTGCATGGGTGTCTGCAGAATTAAATCCTGGGTGGAGTTGCCATGACATCAGTGGTACATGACATAACTGTCAAGTGACCCATCGGGAGTAGTCCTAAACTCCATATGCATCTCTCTGTCCTGTCCTATCTGCCTAATGGGTGACCTTCTGGAGGGACGCCTGGTGGTCTTCTGGGGGGGGGGGCGCCTGCCTCCTCTTGCTCCCTCACTGGTGCCCATGTTTTGCAGAGTTTACAGCTATATAAAGTTTCCTTTTGGGATTCACTTAGTATTTTCCCTTAAAATTGAGGCCTGGCTCACAGTTTGAGAACCATTGATTTAGGGAGTGATAAAACACACATAGAAACTGTGCAACAAAGCACCCCTGACAAATGACCAGGGAGGAGAGAAACTGTTTTTTAATATTTTAATCGTTCTTCTTTAAGGTCCCTCACACATAAAATAAAATATAACTTTACATTTAAATAACTCTAGATTATAATACCGTTGTGTCATATTCTTCAGGAACCAGGGGTACAAAATTCCTTGTTATACATTTGGAAGGAAGCTCGGTCCCTTTGGTTTTAAACGAACTTGAATTGAATCTTCATAGCACTGATGAAATGTCATTTATTGTTAGATAACAGTGAAATTAATAGCAGACCGCAATATATATTACTGTACTCTTGTTATGTTATTCATTTAAATTTGATTTTTCCAATCTTGCCTTTACACCATCTTATACTTTTTCAGTTTCTGCTTCAAATAAGTGTGTAGCACCACTTCAGTAACAAGGTAATCACATTTTTAAACAGTTATAAAACTGAAATACAGTGCTCAGGTGTCTGATGTCTAATGGCGCCAGTAGAAACTAAGCTATTATAAGCCTCATCTAGTTAGATATATAAATGGTAAAAAAAAAACCCATCATAATGATTACATTTTTCTATAGGATCACCATTGTTACAGAGTTTGTAGAGGAGAGAATATGAACTGTGGAAATCCTTCCCTTACACCTTCTACATCATTCATGGACTGTATGTTTTTTCCCTTTATACTCACCACTGACTATTCCAAGCCAAGAGAAATGGAACTTGTTCACTACAAATGAAGTGACTTGTGAGTTCCAATGAAAGTAGTAAAATTTCACATTGCATGGAAAAATTACCAACAATGCATAGTCATTCACTAAATCATTTTGGAATAAAAAGGACAAGAAGAAGAACTAATTTAAGCCATTTTTAAAGTAGCTCTAAACACCCATTATCAAGTCATATATATGGAAACTAAAGTTAACTTTGTGACATATAATCTTTTGTATACAATGTAATGCTATTTATAGACCTGATATAGTTATATTTTCCAATTAGACTCATAAAAGACAGTTTGCTTTAATCTGTTTAGACCTGACAGAATGACAGTTCAGTGAAGCCTGAGATATGCTCCACATTCTAATCAGCATAGTTGTTTGCTAAGTTTATATGGAAGCTGTTCAGTAAAGCTATGTTACTTATAAAAGATCTCTTCTATCTGTTACCATAAACCCTAACTGAGAGCCCCAGTTCCCCAAACATTCCATATTACCTAGGGATATACATAATCTTTCCCAATGGACTTCAGTACCATTTTGCCAACCTCACTTAATGGAGAACTATAGTAAAACAGTATACTTACCTGATCGTTCTAGCAGCAGTACACAAAAGGCAAAATTTACTAAAGTCAAAAATGATTTTTTTTAGTTTTTCGCCCATTTTTCGCTGCGATAATGGGCAAAAGGGTCAAAAACTACATTTTTGATCTTTTTGCCCATTTTTCAGCTGAAAATTTATGAAAATGGGTGTGAAAAGGTTGAAAATGTAATTTTTGACCCTTTTGCCTGTTTTTGCAGTGAAAAATGGGCAAAAAAGTTAAAAAAATCATTTTTAATTTTAGCAAATTTCACCCTAAGTGTAGTTCTACTAGATCAGCTTTCATCACATGATCTACAGCCCAGGATCATGCGATGAAAACTGCAGCTTCAGCTCTCTGCCGCCTCCCATAGGACCCATCCCCATGCTTATTTCACCAAAAGTTTCAGAAAGCGCAAGATCAAAAAAAATTGTACATTTGGTGTACTGCTGCTAGATCCAACAGGTAAGTATACTGTTTTACTATAGTTCTCCGTTAATCCACTTGTTTTTCAAATCAAAATCATTCAGCAGTGCTGCACAGGAGTCATATCAATTATCTGACAAATGGGAGGTCTGTTTATCTTATACAACATTAATTGAACTCAAAACATTTAAAGACATGGTACTGTTATGAAAGTTATTTAAGGCAGAAACCACAAAACAACATCTCTATAGCTTACCTGAGTCACCTACAAGCCAACCACGGCTTCAGTATGTGGAAATAGTAATTCACGACTGTGGGAATGCAGATATAACATCTCCGAACTAGGATCTTTGTGAAATAGATTAGATAATTTATTTAATTTAAAGCTAAGGCTGCTCAGGGAAATTACAAATTTCAAGGACACAATACTTACAATCTTGGGGCGAAATTTACAAAAGTTGAAAATGACTTTTTCGCCCAATTTTTGTCTGTTTTTCACCATAAAAATGGGCCAAAAATGTCCAAAATATGAGCAAAAAGGGGGGGGGGAATTGTCACAAATGTAATTTTCAACCTTTTTTTCCCATTTTTGGGCAAAAACGGCCAAAAAATGGGTGAAAAAGTAAAATAAAATTGTTTTTGACTTTTGTAAATTTCGCCCTTAATTGGCCATATTTGTTGTTATTTTAATACAAAAAATATATATATTAAAAAGTAAAAAACATTTCTTTAGTACTTAATATTTGTTATAGATTTCCATCAAATGACATCTTTCATTTGTTTTATATTTTCTAATACTTAAACACAGCCATTATTCATTTGATCTTCTTTTTCTTTTAGTAACAGAAAGAAACATTTTGCATCTCATTGAGAAAACCATCACATATCTTACCAATTAGCAATAATTACTCTAGAATAATTACTCTAGCAGGATTTGCATAAGGAAATCAACCTCTGTAATTGCATAATGCCATACACTTGCCTGTGCATAATATAATTATATCACTGAAATATACTAAACTGAGACTGATTCAGTTCAGCTTAATTTAGCTAAAAAAATATATTTGTATATACTATGAAAGGGCAGGAGAAACTGACAGGGAACTACTTGGTAGGCAATAGCAGACACTTCAGTAAGATCAAAGAATATACAATTAGTAAACATTATCTCTGTCTTATAATATCTTGCAAAGTTAATGTCAAACACTATATAGGTAAATGGCAACTTTCTGTGGGGATTTTTCACCATTCTAATAAAATACTTAGTCTTGCAGGGTAGCAATTATTAAAATAAAACCCTGCACAACCTTTCTTCACTGAGGGAAATTGTAAAACCTCGGACTCAAAATCCCAGAATTCAAATGGTCCCTACATAACAGAAATCAGATTATATAGATATAATTCAGTGCTATTTTCAACTATTATATTTATTACAGTAGTATGAAATAAATCATAATATGGCAATTATTTCTGCAAACACAAGTGAAGGTCAGAACTCTTAGGGTCCATATATATGGTCAGAGACTAACAATTTGCACTTTGGTGCATTGATTCTTTTTTCTAAAGGTTCATCGTGCATTTATTTTTTGTGTCCCTTTAGTTTTTTCTTTTTGTGCTTTTATTAACCTAAGTCTCTGATGCAAATAAATCTTGTGAGACTTCAGGACAAGGTCTGATATGGTGAGGTTATGAGTGTGTTATTAAAGTGAGATATTTTTTGGGTGCATTCTTTATTGTCTTATGGCAGTGGTCTACAAATTGCTCCAGCTAGAGAGCCAAATTGCTCCCTCCTCCCTGGCGGCTCTTTCCTAAAGAGCCGCAAAGGAGGAGGAGCAAACGCATCCGATCCCATTACCTGCCGACGTCCAATCAGGAGCGCCGGATGTAATGGGGCGGGGCTACAGGTGGAGCTAGAGAGTGCACCACGAGCCACAAAGCGGCGGCTGAAGCTCTACAGGGCAGGGACCTCCAAAGTCTTGTGTCAACCACAACCTGGCACTTAAAGTGATATATCCTTGTGATATTATACTTGTATTGTGTAATGCACTTTTCCCATATCTGTATTATATTTGTATTGCTGAATTGTACAGCACTGCGTAAATTTGTGGCATTTTATAAATAAAATTCTACATACATACATGCATACATAATATGAGCACTCCAAAAGTGTCACTGCCATTTATTCTTCAGTAAAACTTTGAATACATCACTCAGAGTGTGAGAGGGCACCAGAACAGAAATAATTAGCTCTGAAGCACTGAAGAGAGAGAAGCCTTGAGAGATGGCTACAGCCGTTAATGTGGGGGCCAGGGCCCACTAGCACCAATACATTATTACAGGAAAGTTTGTTTTTTTGTCTACACCACTGAGTAAGTTAACACAACCATGGCAAAAATTTTGAACTACTCAATATTGTTACAGTGTATGAACTAATTTAATGGTGAGCTGTGTGCACTTTATTCAACAGGTGCTGAAGTCAACGCTGCTCTACCTTACATTGTAGCACTGTACTGTGGTTTTATTGTTTAATGACCTGAACTTTTGGTTTGATTTTAAACATGCTCAATAAATTGGATTGTATTGAAAGGACTAATAGAAAATAAAGGGGATATCTCACAGGTACCCTACCAAGCACATCCTCAATGTATATCCTATGCACTGGATAAGCAAACTTTTTAATATCATAATTTATGTCAGGGGGTTTTAGAAATATATGAATACTTTGAAATATATTTTACAATTTCAAATGGTTCAAAAATCAGCACAAAGTAGTATTAAACCAGTAAGATTGATATGTGTTGGCACTATTGCCTAAGACTGGCAAGCAACAGTATTGCAGTTTCCTTTTCCTGTGATCAATGTGCAGTGCTGGTAATGTAGAACCTTACCATATTAGCTATTACTGGCATGGGTCTCTGTTCTCGTCTGCTAAACAACTGTCATAGTAAACAGCAAATAATAGTTCTGGGTGACTTACAGGTTAATTAAATACTATGTCTAAGTTGTCCATGTCTTTCTTAGTGCAAGCTTAGAAGTGCTTAGAAGTGCTATGATGTCTCTCTGTTGTATATATAGGGCATATGCAAATATTCCCACTCATCTAAAGGACTGATCAAACCTTTAATGTGAAATTCTATTAATCTTCAAAGTACCTTTCATAAATACTGGGAATATTAGCCTAGTTTTAGATTTATTACATTTGGCGGGGTTAAAAAGTGAAGTTGATAAAACAATACTTTTGTACTTTTTCAAAGATGCCAAAGACATCACATTACCATTATTGCCATTTGATAAATATGCCCTTATATTTGTTTGTCTACACACGTTACTGACATTTCACTGCAAAACTATTTCACCGTACGTGGTCTTACAATCTGTTAATCTATGACTGCTACCTTAATGATAAACTTCTACTGGAATCACTATTTTGTAAGTCTTTAATCATCTCATGACTGATAGGTAGCACTGACTCTTTTCAGTTGACCTGCAAATGACTGCTACTGAAATCAATGGCTCTAGAGACTCACATGCACATTTATTAACCTGCAAAGACTACCTCATCCACAATATCTCACATGTCTCTAATTCAGGAGCACAAAATAAATCCTGAAATTGTGATGCTAACAACACTCGCTGAAATTGAACTATCTTACTAAAATTTGTCTATGCAGGTTTGTTTACATTGCTCAACAATAAAAATGAATGTATAGATAAACCATTTTACATGTCTTCACTTCAGGATCATTGTCATAGCCTGTAATCTTTCATGGTGTGGCTTTTTATTTCTTTAATTTACACTAAAAACTTTCAGGGGAAACAACGGGCCAAACTTTACATAGGTCTAGTAACAACCAACCAACCAGAAGTTGACTTTCATAATTATACTTCCTCTGTACCAGTACATTCTAGCATTTGATTGGTTGGTATGGATTACAAGCCCTCTGGAAAGATCTCCCCTTTTGATAAATACCCCAATTTATTTTTTTGTTAAGATGTTCCATATTATAATTTTTTTATACTTTTTATTTTTTACTTTTGCTTTTTATATGATTCTCCAATGTTGTTGTGCTGTCTGTGTGAGTAAATTCTATGTTATCTATTTGTATCCTGCATAAATTTGGATTTTAGTAGTCTGTGCATATTACATAATACCTAAAATTGGATGACTATTGCTAACATATTCAGTTATGTTTATTTTTTTTTTAAGTAGATATAATTCCAACAACTACTTAAAGGAAATATATAAAAATTAAAAGCAGATAATACTGATAAACACTTGATAAAGGGTTTAACCTGAAATATGTTGTATACAGCATGTAACAATACCAATATAGGGGTTGCAGCACAATCTGCTCTCTGTTTGTTTTTCATATATTATCTCTAAGTATAAGTGAAGGAGTATGCACAGTGCTACAAAGAAAAAGCAGTTTTATCCCACCAAAACTCCTTAAAGGAGATTTACCTGCTACAGCATTTATATAGTAAAGTTATTTGGTATGTGTAGATGTTGTATGGATAACAAAATCAAGTCAATTTTATGTGGGGGATGTATCAATAAGGGCTAATATTTGCCTTGATCTAGTAACCCATAGGAACTACTCAGATGTTTTCTTGCATTACTCTAACTCCTCTAAATTTGAAAATGCAAAGTATAGATTAGTTGTAATGGACTACTGGACCCTAGAAAAGTTTGATGCAGCTGATACATTCCCCAGATTTGTATCTAGATATTTACAATTAAGTTAATTTGCAGATAATTATTCACATTTACATCTAAAAAAAATGATACATAAACTAGATTTATTTTTGTACATCCACTAATGAATACAAGACTTTAATCTGTAGCAAACAATGCAGGCAAGCGATTTGAAAATGTCTCTTTGATGCCTCTGGGCTTTAGAGTACAATGTCAATCAAACCATAACTACAGCTGTGGAGAAATAGGACTTTGGTTTCACATTCACAATGCCAGTATTATAGATTCACTGGTAAACACATTTACAACATATTGGTAAAATCATTATCATTTTAATGTTTAAGTAGGAAATTGATCAAATCTATGTACAACTACATAAATCTGAAATTTTACTAGTGTAATAACCCATAAGTAACAAAACAGCAAAGTAATAATACTTTCTATGGTGTGGTAAGTATGCCAGTTTTACCAGGATTTGTGGGCACCTGGTATAAGAGCTAAAGGGGCAACCATGTGGCAGAGAAGCCAAGGAAACAGCAGGTATGTCTACAATATTTTGAAGAGTTTTATTTCATCAGTCTACTGTAAGTATTTCTTGATTTGATTAATTGGTATTTTTCGTCTTATAATTCTGGAAATTGCATTTTGATTTATTCCTTGTTCTCAGAGTGCAAACATTATTTTCTAAAAATGTAAACAGCATTAGTTTTCCTAAGAAACTGATATTTTTTTTCTGGCTGTTGTAAGCCGAATTAACCAGTTTATTTGTATAGCTGATATCATTATGTGAACAGCTGATAATGAAACAAATCCATTTCAGTGCACTTGTTAGTTTTAGAGGATTATCCATGACTATGAACCAGAAATGGATCAAAGTTAGGAATCAGTGAATTACACCGTTGATTGGGTTGGGAAACATTCCATATTGAGCTTAACAAAGGTGGTTTTATCGTAAAACGAAATTGCAATTCTTTAAGACTATTATACAACCTCTATTCTACCTCAGGCAAAATAGTGCATTGAATCCACTGCTTATAGGATGAAGCTAGTTTTCTCAAGAATGTTATTACAACTCTGAGCCCAGTGTTACACTGGCTGTTTTGTATCTGAGCTTGAAGAATAGTATCCATTGTTTCCTGTGGAATAATCCAAACTGGTTATTTTGTTTTCAACCTTAGATAATAATGAGTCTAATTAAAAACAGCTTTGCTACAAACAGCCATTATGACACTGGCCTGGTTCTTTCAAATGTGATTGCAATCCACACGCACTTTAGAAAGGGAAAGAACATTTTTGGCTATAAAGAATGCTTTCTATGGGATGTTGAGTTAACCAATGATCACTTCGGGAGGTTGACAAATCCATTGAAAACTATGCCATTTTTATGACTATTAGGGCAGTGGAGGTCACTGTTCTCTTCCACACAGATATACTGTATTAAAACAGTAGCAACAATGGGACATACTTAACATAGTAACATAGTTCATAAGGCTGAAAAAAGACACAATCCGTCCAGTTCAGCTATTTTTCTTTCAATGTTGATCCAGTGATCAAGATCCCACCTTCAGTTATCTAGTACCCATAACTTGTAATGTTCTTACACTGAAGGAAAGCATCCAAACCAGTTTTGAATCATGTTTTTAGAACTGAAGTATTGGAGAAGTTCCCAGGTAATTATACCCACAATTATCTCAAGGAGCCGATGGAATTAACCACCAGCATTTTGATGTTTATATGGTATGGAATAAATTCTAAATATCAGAAGTAGTAGAGATCCTTGTCCAAATAAGGAAACAGTTAAAGAAACTGTGTAAGGAATGAAACCCTACAGAATGCTAGTTTTATAGGTTAAATTTAGAGCTGCAATCTGGTGTTTCAATACTCTTAACCAAAAGGTCAATTATGTCATTATCGTCACTGTAAATTTAGCTTTAACATTTCATGAGCCTGAAAGGGTTATTGGCTAAAGTCTGAATTGTAGTGTAAAGGTGCAAATTCGCCAGCTAAAGACAGTTGCAATAGACTGCTACCGTCGCAGTCACAACTTTATAATGAGAATATTGTTGCAGTCGCGATTTTACAAAGGAAATGTTGTCGAAGTCATAATTTAAAAAAATTGTCACGGTCGCAAGTTTATAATGGGAGAATTGTCACAGTCGTGGATTTACTATGGGAATTCACTGTTTGAGAATTCGACAGTGGAATTCTCACTTTAGAGAATAACCCCCTAGTCTGAAGCATTAACACATTTCTTTATATCTTACTTTGATTTTATCCAAAGTCATCTTGTATTGTTTTGTATTGAGGTATAGTTAAGGATAGTAATGAAATGTTAGCAATTAATTCATAGACGAAATACTATATTAATAATAAATAATTCTGTTAGCTGTAGAGGAATGTACAGCTACTCTATATAATGTTCATTTGAAAATGTTGTGTCCAGAGTACAGGACCTAAACTAATTTCATATAGCTAAATGACTCTTTGCCTCTATAATAAAAATAGCTATACTGGTGATAAACAATATACTTATGAATGTACATAAGAACAAACGTGCTAATTATGTAGACAATAATATTCTTTTGCTGTAAGAGTATCAAAGGTTACAAAAAAGCATGGGGACAAAATAAATGACCAAGCTTGATGTCTTTTTATGCTCAGTATCATGCTGAGCCACTTTCTGTTTGGAGGATTTGTTTGGCTGTTCTTTAAAGAAAACAATATTTTTGGTCTGACTTTACTGATTTACTGATGTAGAGATACAGAAAAACATTTGCAGTCAAGAAAGTTTTTGGTTATTTTGTCAACACAGTAGTGATTTTTCACCGACGTAACTGCATAATCTATTTCAATAAAAAATCAACACAGCAGAAGCACCAGGGACATATATATGCTACAGACACAGCACTGATGTTTGGATAAAATGTTTTTTTTAATCAAGGATCTCACAGTAAATTTTTGTCTCCAAACAAAATTCTTTCCATTCCCTAAACGCATTGTGTAGAAGCCAAAATGACAAATCTGAGATATGCAATATTATTATTTATAGACAACAGTGGTTTCCTCTTAGGTACTCTCCCATACACACTAGTTTTCTTCATTTTCTTTATGGCTATGGATATTCAAACACTGGCAATGGTTAACACTGTCATCTGATTGGTTCTTACTGACCAGTAATCTGGAAAAGGCAACAAAATTAATCTTGTTTTTTTTTTTTTATTAAGAACCCTCCTGGTAATTGGATAACATGGAAAAGCTACTTCTTAAAAGTCAGCTTCAAAGAACTTAGTGATAATGAACATTTCAGAAAACTGCCCCAGTACATAAAGAGTCTTTGGTATCCAATCTACCTCTGCAAGCAGATGATATATTGGATTTAGATGGCTAAAGTTGTCTGATGGGACTTTAGCATTAATGGTGCAAACAGTGTTTGTTCTGGCAAAGAAAAATCCAATCTTCATCTTGTAGCCAAGTATTGCCTGTATTTAAACAAGCCCAGTAAAGCGAGGTTTATAAACTTTGTGAGATTTAAAGCACAACAAGAATCTGCAAATTGAACTCGAATACATAACTGCACAGTAAACAGCTCAAAATAAGGCTGGATAAAAGCAAAGCAAAACATTACGATTCTTTTACAATCTTTTATTAACTTGCTGCAATAGTGTATTAATGGAATATCATTCTGGCTGAATTAACAGTATGAAATTCCCACTTCTGCTGTGTTATCCATGTTTCGGAATGACATAGTTTACATATATTACTTACATTTTTAAAAATCTTTAATAAGGCATTACTATGCCACATTCATTCCACGGTTTTTACTAACATCACTGATTAGGATGTTCAGTACACCTGTAGCAAATTGAACAGACACGGGCGTATTTGGGCACATTCGGATGTACCGGAATGTGGCCCTTAGTGTCCCTTTGATCTATTTCTCTGAAAAAATATTTTTACTAATTTTTCAAAAGTAAATACTACAGAAGCAATGCTGAAAATGCTTCACAATCCACACTGTGGATGTTTGGTTAGATGAATCTTTCAAGGGAAGATATTGGTGATGTAAAGAAAGCAAATTATTCGTGTATTAAATTATAATATTTTAGTCAAATCAAAGAAGCAACAGGAACTAGGTATAATAATAGAAAACAAACTTGACAATAGAACAATGATTGTATAAAAAGGAGAAAAGATTGGTTAGATCACACCTATAATGTGGGCTGCAGTTTGCTATTAATAAATAAGACGTAGCCAAGCTATTGCAAGGTTTAGAGTTGGGCAGCCAAGTTAATTAATGGAAAAGAGGACTTGAGATACAGAGGAAGACTATAGATTTTGAATTAATTTACTGAAGCACCTTAAAGGAGGGTATGATCAATATCTTCAAACATTTACAAGATCACTCCAAGATTGTGGCAAACAATTTTATTTCCATGCGACACAAGGCTATCTACTGAAATAGAAAGGAATATTTTACTCCCACTATAAGAAGGATTTAGGACAGTCAAGCTATGACATTTTCCATATGAAGATGGTATTGACAATTCTAGTTATGATTACACAAAGTATCCAGTGGCAATTGACCTAGGGTGTAGCTGGAAGACAGCAATAAGCTCATAAACCTTTACCAAGGCTGAATTGGCTTTCCTTTTGGGCTTTTCTTTTTGAATCTTTGAAGAAGACACACAGGAGGAAGCCTCTATATTCAGAGGCGAAACGCGTCTGTGTTTTTGACGGTGGGCGCTCCCCCCCCACTTCTCTCCCTGTGCGCAGGTTGTTTATTTGATTTAGGGTTTTGTATTTATTTTGTGTGATTTGGTTGTTTATTTTGGTACTTTATATTTTTATATTTTCATTTTGGGTTGCTGCACTGTGTTTCCATCGGTAGTCCAGGGGATATTGGGTGACATATTTATTTTGTTAGGGGAGGTGGTTGTGCTCCCGTTTAGGGGTTTTCCATTTGGGAATTCTTGTTTTTAGTGTTTTTACATATTTTTTTTTGTGTCTTTTCTCTGTAATAAATTTTTGCTTATCATATATCATTTCTGTGTGCGTGCATTCTTATGAGGCTCTTTTTTCTTTTTGTGTCTATCCTGTGTTCTCCTCTAGCATTGCACCTGTCGTTTGTTATTAGCTCCTATTGCTGTGTGTGCGCACTCCTACTTTGTATATCTCTGAAGGAACCTTTGAATTTGAGAAGTGATTGCCAAGATCAGTCACATGATTATCTGACCCATTCAGTCAATAATTGATAAGTAAGACTGAAATCTATAAACCACAAGTAAAATGAATATATATTGCCTAACTCTCCTTTATTATATCTATAACTAGAGCCAAAATACTATGTGTATCAGGGTCTCACAACTGTGGCCCTTAAATATATCCTACTGCACATATTTTATGTTCTGCATTAATGATGCACTGTTGGGTTAGTCTGTTTGATGCAGTATGTTCTTAGCAGCACATTTAAATCATATTCTAGTTCTGCAAATAGCTATGCACAATAGAATAGTATGTTTCTGACATTTTGTCATCTTGCTTAGGTAATATTTGAACAATAATTTATTATATTATTAAGTTACTAGCATTTTGTCATGATCCTATAGTAGCTTGTCAGTAGGGACACCTTTTCAACTCTTTTTGACATCTCAAGTGAATGAACATGTCTGCAGGAAAATATCCCCTTGGAAGAGAATAATTTTTGATATTATAAATTGACACATTCTGGGTTATTCTGGGCAGAAACGGTGAATACAGAGATGCAAACTTCAAAATGAGTAACATCAAGATATTTAACATAATGTATCTGTGCTAATATAAGGGACACTATAACACAACTAATTTGTTCGTTGTGTTAGTTAATACATTTCAATGAATAATATAAAAAAAAATTGTTAGCCTGTTAAAAGATACTGATTCTATGTTAGACACTGGCACTGGTGGTCAACATCCATTTACAGCTTAACATACAGCTATAACAGATTCTTATCCAACTGATGCATAACTGAGCATTGCATTTTAATTTCTGTATGGTAATGGCACACAAAAAGCCATTTTTAGAGTTTTGCTCCAAATTTTAATAAAAAAAGATTTGTCTTCCCATTTTTCTGCAAATCACAGGTATAAAAGATGACATGTAACCCATAGACTGGAGAGTCACATATCCATTCTTCGGTCCAGACAAAATTATGTTAGAAATTCAGTCCCAGTTATTAGCACCTGCATCCCTTCTACTAAAATCTCTCTCCCTATTTTGTTAAGGATTCAATGTATAAATCTTCTGAGGATACATAAGGTTCTCATACATATACTCTTTGCTAAAGGATATCCTTGTAAAACAGTTATAATCAAGCCAGCCTTTTCATGTCCGAGACCCTATTTCCATGCAGTAATTAATCTATGAAACTCTTAGCTCCTCATTATTATGTAAACATCTAACCTAGGTTACCTTCAAATCATTTTCAAACATATGTCGTAATTGTGACAAATTCACAGCAAGATAAAAGATCAAATAGTTGCTTTTTCAAGAAAAAGTTAAATACCACTTGATTAACTTCATGTGATAATCAGTTATCCTTGAATTTGACTAGGTGTTTTGCAATATGATGAGTAGCTTGAATCTTTTAAACCATGCTGAGTGCATTACTATTATAGTCTAGAAGATTATTCTGACTGTTTTACACTATGAATATGTTTCCTTGTTTTCTTTATTTGTGTTCAATAGATCTCTTTACATTCCACGTTCAATGTACAAGAAAAGCAACAGATCCTTTTAAAGATCACCTTGAATTTATACAGAACAACTTTCATTTATTATTACTTTCACTTTATTCTTCCTCTTTGTCCATCATCCGTTCATAATCCATCTGATGTACTATTTTGATTCAGGTTTTTAAGGGGGATCCTTTATTTTGGTTTATGTGTAGTTCATTGTAATTTTTTTGTTGGTATACTCAACTTTAAATAGTTAAATCAGTATTGTTTATGACACAAAAGTAATTTGATAAAATAGAAATGAAGAGAGATTGTAGGTGGAATGACAGGAATCAAGTTAATAAATTATTATTATTATTAGAATATCAGATAAGCCTGACCAGAATTGTACAGTGCATGCCATCTGCATACATTCTCTTGAACTTGTCTAGTTGGCCTGTAGCCATGTATACTATTTTGTTAAGTGGAAAAAGTTCCTTTATAAGGACTTTTTACTGGATAAATGAATATGATCTGGGGTTCTCTGGCGAAGCACCTTTCTTATTGGCATAATAAAGAAATTGCAGTAGGCATGATCGTTCATAAATTCAAGATTTCCAGTATGTATAAGACTGAGAGAGCCTAGAACTGGGTTTTTCAATAATGGGTAGTGACATGGGTATATAGGATTTCATATATCACTGCAAAAGAATTGGAAATCCTTGGGTTTGACTGTAGGAAAATATGTTTTTTGGTGGTGTCAGAGACTGTGTATCCATGCTTAATATTAGTGTGTCCCACAGAGCTGTAATATACTCAATATGTCCGTTAACTTTATTTGTGTTATCCTACTTGGCATCAAGAGCTTTTCACTGGTGTGTACCTAATTATCCACATCATAACTCTATTGGACATAATTCTAAACAAGGGATCTAGAGACACATAAGACACAAGATTAGTAAGATTTGTTCTTGTGAACAAACTTTCAAGAAGGAATGTTACATCCCTAGCCTACCTAGAATCCAAATTGTGTTTTCAATTATTTTCTTTTTATCAATTTACTTTGAGCACATCAGGCATTTAAAAATTATCATTAAGCACAATATATTGCAACTCCTGTATCCATATCTATTCACATTTACCAGCTGGGTTTAGATGTAAGTTAAAAAAAAAA
>JAKJJM010024114.1:0-15458 GCA_021901965.1 Pipa carvalhoi | reverse complement strand
GCACTTAAAGTGTTTTTATGCTTGTAAGTTACTCACTTGTATTGTGTAATGCACTTTTCCCATGTCTGTATTATATTTGTATTGCTGAATTGTACAGCGCTGCAGAAATTTGTGGCACTTTATAAATAAAATTATACATACATACGAATTGGTTAAGTCTTGGTCGTTTTCCTATTTAAATTTGTTGGGTAGGCTTTCAGTCAAAATAAGCTGTATTATCTACCTACGTTGAAGGTGCTCAGCACCAGACTGATGAGACTTCCCCTGTGGGGTAGATCAAATGTTTACTATATATTAATGCAGTTTGGCCAGCTTGGGGACCTGTTCATCAAAGTGCAAGTTCGACAAGCATAGCAAATTCACTACTGCTTATTCACTAAACAGTGGATTCCTGAGGAAGCAAACAGCACCTAAAGCTATTCCAGCCATTATACACAACTGTCATAAGGTGTCGAACTGGTTGTAAATTTGTCACATTGCAGACAATAAGAGTTTGCTAAATATGTGGAATTGGGGAACTGTCAGTGGAGGCAAATTCAGACATTTACACACCATTTTCACAAAACCATGTTGAAGCAAAAAAATAAAGCGCTATCTGTTTAATAAAACCCATTTTCAGCTTTTGCTGTGCATTCAAGTAGATTCTGCAGTTGATTAAATGGAAAAGAAAAAATAATTATGGGAAGAAACCTCTAACTGTTTTCAAAATAAAACAGAAATATAAGTACAAATTAAGAAATATGAAAGCATATGAATTTATCCAGTTATGTAATGATCTACATTAGGATATTAGAGATTACCTCTTTGGAGGTTTTATGCACACAAACCACATGACACTTGCGCTGTCATGTTGAGCTGATTTAATATATCTTCATGGGACTCTTTAACTGCAAGATGATAGCCGAATATCAGACAACTGTGCAAAAATTGTTTTTGACCATCACATTCAAAGTATTATAAGGTGTCAGTTCAATAATTCACGAACCAATGAAGTCCCTTCTTAGTCAATGAAAAAAACAATTGATATAAATGGTCAATTTTTCTTTTTAACTTTACCATAAATCATATCAGTTTATATTGCAGATGACATAAAAGAAGAGATTTCTTTGACTTGACTAATGTCCACCTGGAAGGATCATGATTTCATTGGGGTTTCTGAGGAACTGTTATTAACACTTTCTACTGAAAGAGTCTGGAATGGTAGAATACAATAAAGCACTTATATATATATATATCTGACCTGTCTGCATGAATGGATATCATCACTCAAAATATAAATTGCATTGAACAAAAAATAATATGGTCACCGATAACCTTAAGCCATTTTAGCTGGTACAGAACGACTGTCTATTCTAGGATAGAAAGGGGTCAACTAATGTCCAAAATGAACCCAGCTGCAGGTCTAGCTGCCTGTTTCATCTCAACCACCCGCTTTCTGCTCAGTGATTATTATAAAATAATATAATTTATATTATATAATAATAATAAACAATAGCAGAAAGAGTAATGTTGCCTAAAAAATTGCCTAATAGTGTGTGCTATAGGCTCTGCTTGCTGAGCAGTAAAATAGGTGACACAAATAATGCGCAACTCTTAATTTTAAAGGAAAAGTAACTCTTGTCTTTCTTTTCTATAAGTAATTCTCAAGTCCAAATAGAACATTTTAACATTTATTTTGTATTATTTTACCTATATAGTTTTTGGCATATCTTGTATAGAAAACCGGGTGTTTAAATCTAAGCAGTTTAAGCTCAATCTCCTGAAACTGGGTTGTCAAATCCTTCTTTTCCAGTTTGTTTGACAGTTTATTGTGTGCTTGCAGTCAGCACAATGTGATATTTGTATGTGCATGTTTCATGTACTGTCAGGATCCCCAGCCACCTCCGTGCCTCCACTTTCCAGTTCCACATTTCCATTTACCTCTGCAGCCTACCTTGACACCTGGATATTGAAGTCAACAAGTTTCCTGATGTTTTCAAGTCAGCCTGCAGTCTTTCTCATTGCCTTCTTTTCTCTAGGAGTAAGGTTCTCTTGCATTCAACCCTTGAGGACCCGCAAGTAACAGAGGGTTAGACCTAAAGTCAAATGGCTATAGATATAATAACAGGGTCATCCTACATTGGAATTATTAGAATCCTTTCCTCCATCTGCTAAATCATGGACCAATTTATTGATGGTCATTTATATTAATGTATCCCAATCCAGGGTCCTAACTATAGGGATTGCAGCAATTGTGGTTGCGATTGAGCCTGATCCTCTAGGGCAGGGGTCCCCAAATTTTTTACACAGGGGTCCAGTTCACTGTCCCTCAGACCGTTGGAGGGCCGGACTATAAAAAAAAAATCTATGAAAATCCCTATGCATACCTATGCACACAGTAAGTGCAATGGTGGCCGGGTAAATGGCCTCAGGGGGCTGGATGTGGCCCGTGGGCCATAGTTAGGGGACCCCTACTCTAGGGGCACTGGATGCCCTGCCATGTCCAGTGTGATCCCAGTGCAGCACAGAGCATCTTCACTGGGATCTTGGTGAGTCCTGGTTGTGGGGAGCAGCAGGAAGCAGTTCTGCAAAGGGAGAGGACTTGGTGCAGGGTCAGCCCTGGAAGGACGAACCCAGTTATGCTACTGTCCCAATCTTAGGGTCAGACTATTCTTTGACGGGAAGTTGATCTCTGAAGCAAGGAGGAACAAGGGGAATTTTAGTCAGATTAGACTTAAAGCTGTGAAAGCACTAAAAGGTCTCGATATATAAAGGTGATCCCTTAAATTTCAACAGGATAATCTTTGGTAAATACTGTAAAGAGAAAACATGTGCACAATCTTCCAAGTACTGCCATTCTGAATTTTTATTTAACAGCTGATAAATACAGTGAGAAAGTACAATAGAGGAGAGTAACCTCCACTGTGACCAAGAATAATGCATTAACTAAACCATTAAAGCCTGCACAGAATTTGCTGAACAGACCAGTATTTCAGAATTCTTTGGCTTTGTCAGGTTCCCATTTTGTAAATAGATTTTGCGGGATAAAATAAAAGCTTAGAATTGCTCTTTATTGCATCCTAAAACACAACAATAATTCTTACTGTCAGGCTCAGACAGGGAAGTCTTAAACAGTATAATTAACATCTCGCTGATTACAGTTTATAGCCAAACTACTTATTTTTTAAATGATAAAGCTTTTTACACGCCTGACATTTTTTAGCCACGAAAAATAATACAGATAATTCCATTCATACATTTCATACTATGTATTAAACCCCAGGAGAGGCATAATGTTCTCATTAATAAAGGCTCTGGGTTTTATTGCAAATCTTGGAAATAAAGAGTGAACAAAACCATAAGGGGGTTATTCCGTAATCTCCGAATTTGCCCTTCCGAATTCATTGATAGTGAACTCCCATTATAAAATCGCGACTGCGACTAAGAAATTGTCAAGGTCGCGACTTTATAATGGGATTTCGCTAGCAGTGAATTCGGAAGGGCAAATTCGTAGTTTACAGAATAACCCCCTAAGAGTGGTCTGTATTTAAGGAAGAAGTTGGGAACAGGAGTTGTAAAAAAAAAAGCTAATTAACTATATGTAGTTCAGCCTTTGAAATAAGTATATGTTGCAAATGCTGTGGGTTCTAATATTTGTTTTATGATAAATAGTAAAATGTTGTTCCACCAATTAGACTTCTAATATCTTTCTACAGTTTTCAGAATTCAATTTTTTGGTCTTTAAATTCTTCCATTTTTTTCTCTTTTGTTCCCTGTACAGTGTTAATTTTGAATGTTTTGAATAATGACTACAAGTCACAAGAGCACAAGAGCATTTTGGGAAAATGTGATGTGTTGAATTCCGAAGGCACGTAAGGCATGAAGACTCACCAAGGGCAGCAACGAGCTCCATCCCATACCAATACACAAATTAGGTCTTTGCCTTATAAACTCTTTCAAGACAGATATGAACTCTTTCTAAAAGAACATGTTACTAAATCGCAACTAAAGAAACTATCTATAATTTGACTTTTTTTGCTAGAAAAGTGAAGAACATCATAAAAAAATGAATAGATTGAATAAAGAACTGGCATTCAACTAGCTGGTCAATGAGCCACAGTGGCCTAACTATGCCTGAACTGTGACTTCAACTTGTATGCCTTTAACTAAGACTCTGATAATTTGAGGTAATAATTTGAGGTAACACATTAGAGGTGCCCTCCAAAAAAATTGTCCCTACTCCAGTACAGGAGTTCCCTTCCATTACATTTTCTGGCATCATTTAATATAGAAGGATGTTGGGATTCTTTAATATAGATTTGTGCGACTGCAGAAAATTAGTCTGAGAAAAAAGCAACTACTGCAGTTGGTAGCAGAGATGATTTATGCCGAACTAGCTGGATTCCAGCCTTAGTTTTCAGTAAGTAGAAAGCTTCCAATGATCTGTAGATATAAGTCATACATTTAATTCTTGGCCCTGCAGAGACAATGACATAATCTGGAAATGCACACGCAGCATAATATAATATAGCATCCTGGCTATACATGAATCTTTAAAGTAATACTATCATTATCAGAATAACAGCTTTTAATTGTGTGTGAACCTTTTCATTAGTAGTGACAAACTTTAACAAACAGTGCTAAAAATTACTGTCGGGTTCAAAATATTACATTACCTCTTGGGTTTATAGAGGTCCTTTGACATTATTTTCAAATTAAAACACAACCCCTTAAGGAGTCCAGAACACTGTGATCCTTTTTCATCTAATGTAGCTGCAAGGAAGTCAATCCGGTGGGACTTGAATTTTATTGGTCGTGCTGTATCCAATCAGGGAAAACACTGTTAAAGATCCAAATAGGTTAAGTTTTAATGCTTCCAGGACGTCAGCAGTGACATCACAGTTCCGAATTTGCATTCATAATGTATTCAAAATGGATGCTGTGGGTCTGTAGTGCTGTGTACGTTTCAGTGGGACGGAACACAGCATACAGTTAATCTGGATTTTTTAATGCAATGATTTAGGAGGCAGGTAAATGAGCTACTTTATTATGTATTTGTGTGGAGGTAGCTTTAGTTCTTTTTTAACTGACAGTTGCTGGACAGCCTCTTTTAGTGCATCAGTGGGGGTGAAATTGTGCTTGTGCGCATATGTCAGGGGAGGGGTGATCCTGCGGCTGACAGAAAGCAATGATCACTGGGAGAAAAGGGCATGCAGATCAGCTGAAAACATGATGTGTGTTTTCCAAGAGTGGCGCTGGTAAGATAACTCCTTCCTCCAAGCTCAAACTGCCCTTTTCTGTGTTGGACTTTAATTCTTCCTGAAAAAAAAATGTTTTCCCTTTTTTTTTCAGTAACTCTATTTTATTTCTGAGACACACATAAACAGTACTGCATTGTTTTTTTCTGACTAAAGAAATGAGGTTTTTTTAATGAAATTTCTAATGAAAAGCATAATTTTTCGCCTTTGCAGCTGACCATGCTGTTACGGTGAATACAATGGTCTGTTTACGGCTCCATAATCTAAGTGGCGCTGTCTTCCTGTCATAAAGATAGCCTCTATCTCATAAAGCAAGATAGAACTGATGTGTTGGTAAAGGACAGCAAACAAATTGCGGGAACCAAAAAACAATAAAGTAAATTAGTTTGTTCCAAAGCTAATCCACTTTACTATGGGTTATAAGGCACAAATTAAACTTCTTTTCTTGTAATAATAGTGATAATAGTGATAATGCACTCACTTCACAAAAAAAAAAAAGAAGTTTTAAAAAGGCAATATATTTATGCATAAATGATTGTCAGTGCCGTCTAAAAACAAGCTTGAAAATGTTTCTCTCCTTTCTGGAACACATTCATATATATACGTATACGCCACAGAAGAGGATCATGAACAGCTGATGCTGAACGAGACCTGTCTCTACAGAAACAAACACTTGCTGTAAAATGTCATACAGGGAAACCAGCTGCTGCTAATCACCACATACTTGACCTTGCTGCTTTTCAAGAGTAACTTTGATATTGGCAAACATGCTTCAGCTGGTGGAAGAATCAAGGTTATGTGGTTTAGGGTTTATTTTTAATCACTGCATATCTGTCTGTCTGTCTGTCTATCTACCTACCTATCTTTCATCAACTGCAAATTGTACCAAAACCCCTTGAGGCTAGGTTCACACAAGAAAAACAAAAAAATGCATTTTTGCTGGCTTTTCTATTGAACTTACCCAACATCGTGTGAACGCTCCCTTGGCGTTTGTGGCTCCTCCTATCCGGACGCATTTTTCACGCAGCGTACATACGCCAGCAAAAATGCGGCGTCAAGCGTGCACTTGCTTGCATTATGTGCTCGTTTGGCTGGAACAAGGTAAGTCCTATAGGAATTAGAGGTGCGGCTTTTTTTCCACGCGCGCGTATTATGCAGTGCGCATAATACGCTCATGTAAACCGAGCCTGAAAAAAGTTTTTATTAACATGTGGACCTATAAACATTTTACTTCATCAACAGTAGACAAAGTTGAAGCTAATGTAACTGACCAAAGAAGATAAAAAAGGAGAGAGTGGGGTCACCAATCTGACAAGGGTCAAGCTGACCCACAACTCTGAGTTAATAGTGATTTCGTACTGAATTAATGCAAAATTGAAGGAATAAAATCTACAGCCACCATGTGACATGCATCTTTATCCAGAAGTGTAGAAGATTACTGTAAGAGGTGCAGGAATTATAAACTGACTCGTGCTCCTAAAGTACTCACAATAGGAGTAGTCCTCCTGAGTGGACAGACAGGATAGATCAGACCTGGGCATTGTACGACCCGCGGGCCACATCCGGCCCTCTAACTATCTCTGACCGGCCCGTGTGAGCCTGTAAAAAAAAAAGGGGGGGGCAACTGCCATAGGTTCAGGCAAGTTAACTATATTACTCTGGCCTTCTAACACCATTTCAATTTCTCATGTGGCCCCATGGGAAAATTAATTGCCCACCCCTGGGATAGACAGTCACAACTGTACAGTGCTGTGTTTATTTAAATATGCACAGGTCCTACACAGGGCCGTTCCTAGGAAAAATTTCACTCCAGGCGAGAGCTTAAACTTGCGCCCCTCGCCTGGAGTGAAGGTTTGCGAGCGGGGGGGGGGTGCTGGCGGTCGGAGGTGAGAAGAGCGCCCCCTCTCCCCCTATCGCCTCGGCGCCCCGAGGAACGGCCCTGGTCCTACAAAAACAAAGAGCATGTTGTTCAGAGTTTAGTGTCCCTTTAAATATGTTACCTTACTAATAATACACAAGGTATTACTTTGAAAAACATACTAATGCCATCTATCATTGTAAGTATTTGCGTTTAAAAATACGAGCCAGTGCCAGCTCGCTCCACACAAGATGTCTTGTTTTCATATGATGTTCTTCTACTCTGGGATGTTTAGAAAGGTCACCGTTTCTGGGATGCAGTGTGAGGTCTTCATTTATACCAAGGAAGCAATTGGAGACAGAAGAATGCGTATTAGTGTAATTGCATCACTTAAAAAAACCCTTTAACGCCAAAAAAATCAAAATGCTTCAAATGCATTTATATATACAGTATAATTAGCTATTTAGCTTTAAAAACAGTGGCGTAGCAAGTGTATTTGGTGTTCGGGACGGTCGAATGCGATGTGGGGGGGCTGCTAGTGAAGGTTGGTAGCAATAGCGCCCCCCCCGCTCGGTGTTTGCCCGCCCCTAGGAACGGCCCCAGGGATGCCAAAACAATGGTCCTGGGTGAGGTCTGTTTAACAACATGGCTGCTGTCAGTAAAAGATAAAAACAGATGCAAAGCAACAAAATTTATGAATCTAACTTGAAAAACAAAATTTGTTGTATTTGAGTAAGTGCCAAGTTTTTATTTTATGTTGTTACTGGTCCTTTCAATTTCTTTGCATGCGCACATAGGGCTAAATTTACTAAAGTTAAAAACGATTTTTTTTACTTTTTTGTCTGTTTTTCACTGTGAAAAATGACTGAAAACTGGCAAAAAAAATGGGAGAGAAAAGGTCAAAATTGTAATTTTCAACCATTCACCTGTTTTTGTGGTGAAAAAGTCGAAAATTTCTTTTTCAATGTTAGTAAATTTCGCCCATAGAGAGAGTGATTTTTTTTTATGGCAGAGGCTAACAATACCATCTTTTTCTCAAAACTTGTTTATAGAAAGGGACTTTTATGGCCATAGAGACTGAAATTTTGACAGACATGCCACTTACCCGTGCAATTATGCAGTAAGCAGTTTTATTTTCCTTTTCTTGTAGTAATGATACAAAACAGTATTTCAGACATTTACAAATATATGTAGATGCATCTCATTTAGTTCCTGCGTGAGCGTCGTGTCTGCCTAATTGTGCATGCAAAAAAGTATTACAAGGCATGGTACATCTAGTTTACAAGATTGATATAAAAAATAAAATGAAACCCAACAGATATAATGTAATTAATAATCACCAAAATTCACATGTAAATGAAATGAATCCTGGATATAATTCTGAAGTTTGAATCATCTTGTAACCAGAATTCTAGTAAAAATTATATTAACCCTTATATAAAATTATAAAATACAATAAATAAAATATACAATAATTAAAACTGATTTCTCTTGCAGTGCCATTTAGCACATTATAGCCGGCAATTTTAATTAACTAGAGATCTAAGGGCTCGTACAACTTAATGAAATAGTATTTTCCTATTTGCCCTACCTAGCAGTTTGGACATTCAAGTATACAATGTAGTGTAGTAGTCCGGGATCACACTGGTTACTTTGTAGCTGAGCTGGAAAAATACTATCCATTTCTTTTTTCATGGTAAAGACCAGACAGGTTACTTTGATTTGCATGAAGGCAGTAATTAACTTAATTAAAATTAGCTTAGCTACACACCAGTTTATATTCAGTGAATGAGTCAATGGAAGGTTACAATTTCATCCTCTGAATTTGGTAGCTCTTGAAAATATTGCAGTTTTCTCTCTTTTTGCAGCTGGTATGATTTACTGTAAATGACTTGTTTTATTAGTGTAATATTACTGTATGCACTCTATTTTCCATAATCTACATTTTACTGTTCGCAGATAAAGACATTGGATTGTTTTGTATGGCATTCACAGCTGAATATATTTGCATACAATCACAATCTGGTATGAAGCAAACCTCATTTTCTCTTTTAGCTCCAAAGGTGAACACAGAATGATTTTTTTCATAGAAGTAGTGCATTAAGCTAATGGATGTCTGGTGTGTTCAATAATATTGTGTTTATTAGCAAAGATCCCAATATGGAGTTTGTGTTACATACAACTGTAGTGATGATCTCTTCAACAACAGAAACACTAGTTGTACTTTTGCAGCAGTAAGCCTGGATAACTTTTAAACAGCCAGGGCAATAATTTCCCTTTATGTGTTCAAAATAATTTCCAGACTAGTCTAATTTATAACGAGAGAAGGTTCATTTAGAGTTAATTTGGAGTTTTTACATATCTGAACAGAAGAGGCCACTTGGATGAGGTGTGAAATTTCTTTATAAACATAAATGATTTTATTTAGATCTATTAGTGCTTAAAACACTGTATTCTGTTTTTAAAGTAGATTAGCATTGTAAAAAAAAGTTGTAGTATTCTAAGGTAATTAGTATTGGCATTGCCCTAATTCTTAAAAATGTTATACTACTGTTTGTACTTCCGTTAGCCTTATGCTTCTTTACCAATGCAGCAGCAATGCCTTGCTTTATGACAGAGATACAGGCAACCCCGTACCCTGAGACAGATTATCAGGCAGGTAAATAGCAAAATGTGGAAACTGGCTGCAAACGGCACATTGACTTACTCGAAGAACCTCTGAAGACTGTTTCTACTTTCTTCTATGAGATGAAACACATGGTGATAAAAGTGGAAGCGGTCGCCAGTGCAAGTTCAGGGTTGATAATATAATTTAAGGCCCCTGCATTCCATATTAATTAGTTTCCCTTAACTAGTTGGCATAGCCTGGCCCCCTCTCCTGTACTATACTTTCCAGGGAATCTAATCCCCAATATGGTCAATGTTCATAATATATGCTAATGAAAACTAAGGTTTTTATAAAGTGTATGCATTATTTATAAACTTTGTTTCAAGTATACACATATATTTTATGCATATTATTTCAGATGCAATAGTTCCCCTTGATCATTGTAGGATCTGTTCCTCCATGGTAGTCTCTTGCTAATGATATCATATTTTCTTCCTGCAGTGGCTATTTTGTTCTGGTACAGCAGAGTGGTTTCTCTTTGCAACAAATGAGAAACCCAAGATGCTTTTGCTGTAACTATGTAATTAAAGTCTAAAAAAGTTCTAATTCTTAAAGTGCACCTGTCTGCTTGTCCCAATTTGAAGCTGTGGGAGCTGCTATCTTGTGCCCAACCTGCCAATCAACCACTCTGACACGCCCCCTAAAGTGTGTCAGATATGCTTGTGTGTATTGCGGAAGGAAGGCTGGTAGGAGGCGCTTACTTGTCAATCAAGTAATCCGCGCCTCCTCCTACAGCCTTTCTATCTGACAAACCTGCAGTGTCGACAATGTTGTTTTAAGCTGACAGGTGCACTTTAAAGAAAAATTACCAAGGGTGATCAATTTAGACACAGTCTAAAAACAGAGTGCCCCACAGCACTTGAGGTACCCACAACAATAATTGAGTGCACATGAGGAAGAGTAAGACTATAGAGCCAGAGGGAATATCTCAGCAAACTTTAAACACATGCCCAAACACATGAATTAAATGGAAATTGCTATGTATTTCATATAAGGCTTGCTTCCTAAACATTGCCTCACTATTATAATACTGGATGAGGTAGGATCTCTGGGGGGATAGGTCTAACAGGGGATCACTGAGTTAATACAATTCACTAGACGCTGAACTGTGACTATAATGTATATTTGTGTAGCAGAACTGTAAAATCTGTAAATCCTATATTTATGTAGGTATCAGAGATTGCTGGAAATATCAGACATTGCTGGTTTTTTTTTTTTTTTTTTTTTGCTTCAAGATTATTAACTTTATAGATAATAGTCTTGGTGTTTATATTCTAAATTTAGCAAAATGAAAATGCCTAGATTTGTGAAGAGTTTAAATGCCCTAGTGGCAGGCTTTTTATTATTGTATTAACAATTCAACTGTTGAATAAAATTCAAATCAAATTTCCATTTGTCAACCAATTAAAACCTATTTTGTTTTTCTAAAAAGCACCTCCTTTCTAACAATGATATGTGCATACCTAAAAATATTAGGGTGATGTCCTAGGGATTGTTTATTTCACAATGTATTGCATGTTATCATAGCTAATGTTCGTGAAATTGGATAAAACTAAAAATAAAACTAATGTAGGTAAAAAGCACAAATATTCCAGTATTACATTTGCTATCATTCTTAAAATGCCAGAAATAGATGAAGTATGTGTAACTTCCACAAATACATTTGGTATAATTCTATATAATGCCAAAATAGCCATAGAGTCACAATGCCACTCATAACAAAGTAAAGTCTTTTATAGAAATGCTCCATTATCACAAGGTTATCTCGGGTAAATAAACAAGATGCAGTTTAGTTCAGTGCTGTTTGTTAAACTGTAGGTTAAGAACACATCCATTGATAGGTTAATTGGAGCTGCATGATCCCAAAGGACTTTTATCCAGGGATCGTCTTGTTCCCATGACAACACAGTTGTGCTTTTAAACATAACAATTGCCTTCTAAACGGAATATTTACTGTCTATAAGTGAAATAACTTGTAGAAAGTGCTGGTGATATTTTATGACAGAAAATAGCTAAATAAATAAATGGGATGTTAGAACTTTAGTACTGAAATAAACATCACCATCTCAATTCATAGTAAAAGGGTAACTTACCTTAACGTATATTTACCTATTGGTTTCCTGCTGTTTCTGGTGGTGACAGCTTGAAGAAGTTCTGTGGTTTATCCACTGTGATTGTGTCTTCAATAGGCTACTAATGATCTTGACTAAACTTCGGTGCAGGCATGCGAAAGAAGTTTCATTGCATGTGCACCACCAATAGAGACCAGGAAGACTGTTAGCAGCTAACAATGAAGTTGCATTTGTGGTGAGGAAAGAGGTAAAGATCTTCTATAGGACACCTATAGGTAAGTATAGGAAACATTTTGAAGTAAGGACTACTGTGGAAATCCCCTTTAAGAACTAATAATGTTATTTTTCATGTAATAAAAATGAGTAACTATTCTATGTTTTACAATATATATAATTCTAGTAGCATCTGGTCTACAAGCCACTTCCCTTACCATGTAGTTAAGGATTTGGAAATCTAGTTAGAGATAGGTTAATTGTGTTTAATTATGAATCAATGGTGGTTGTATGGGTTTCTGTTTTTTAAAATAGACTTATGTTGCTTTATTTGTGCATTTTCATTGGATAATGCCAATACCCTGCTGTGTTCTTCTGCTAAGATCATTATTTTCTTTGACGTGGAAAATTCTTGCATAGCTCCTGACATAAGGCTGACCTTATAGTTATGTACCACTTCTTGTCTATTCACTGCAAAATCATGGACAATTAGAGTATTCAGAATTACATACCGGTTTGAATATGCAATTTCAATTTCACCAAATGAAAGCAGTGAATTGGAGGATTTACAAAGAGATTCCTTTTAGAATCTCGGTGACATCTTACTCAATAGACTTAGAAAATGGGGCAACCAATAGCCAACATGAGCTATGAATAGTCTGTCTTTAAAATGAATTTAAAAACAATCATTACAATTTCACAGTATATGCAACAAAAACACAACAAAATGGCGCTACTGCCCTTTCTTATGATAATGCACACTGTGAGTATGTAGTTGTTAATGTAGAAAGAGATAGTTATGATGGCATTGTCTCCCTTGTTCCATGTATGGAAGGCATCACTTTGCTTCAATATGTGTATTTATGACAAATTGTTACAGTAAGCAACTTCTACCATTTGCCAGACAATCCTCAAAAATTATTATGAGATAGTTCGCTGAACTGCTGTGACTACGTTAAAGAGTGAATATGAACAACTGACTAATGATGTAGGGAAGAAGTCAAGTATATGTCTAAAGCCCGGTTCACACTAGGGGTGATATTTAATAAGCTCGAAAAGACTCGAATACTCGGATTCTAGTCTTTTCGGGCTTAATCTCACGAAATTTCCACACGAGATGATCCCGCGGGGATTTTGGTTTTCAAATTCCGGAATTGGATGTTTCGATGGAAAGGTTTAGTAGTCATCTCACCTATGGTTGCTAAACCTCTCCATTAAAACATCCAATTCTGGAATTCGAAAACCAAAACTCCCGCGGAATCATCTCGCGGAAATCTTGCGAGACAATTTAATAAACCCGAAAAGACTAAATCGCATCTTTTCAAGGCTTATTAAATATCGCCCTATGTGTAATTGCACTGGTGTATTTTAGGAAAGTGCCTCCCGAAAATATGCTGGCAAATTCAGGCTGGCGTATATTCGGGAGGTACTTTTTCTATTTTACTTACCCGACGCAGTGTGAACGCTCCATTGGCGTTTGCGGCTTCTTCTATCTGGCCGCATTCTTCGCGTCGCATACGTACGCTTGTGAAATACATGATGTGAAGCGTTTCGGCGTGCGTGCACTCATGTCGTGCGCTAGTGTTGTCGGAGCAAGGTAAGTCGAATAGGGGTTCGTGGCGCACTTTTTCTTTAAGCGCAGCATACATGCACAGCGTAGGAAAACGATGGTGTGAACCGGGCCTAAAGCTCAAGGGAAACATTGACTCTTCAACTAAATCGGTGGGTTTTTTTCTATGCAACAGGTCAAAAATGTCTGCTATCAGCAGCACCAAACAAGAAATCACAAAGCTACAGAAAAGTGTAAAACATTTTTACACTTAGGCTGGGCCATATTAATAAATGGATCACTATGGTTTTTAAAGAGAAGCAAAGGCAAAAAGATTAAAGACAAAACACTACATGCAACTCTTCTGAGAGTAAATCAGTCTGGATGGGATTTCTGTGTAGTAAAAATACAGTAATTCAATTGCTAGTAAGGGCTAGGCCTTACTATGTAGAAATAATTTGTTTTATTATCCAGATGAGAAATATTGACTTCATGGTGTTACTGGTACTTTATTGGATAATAGTTTTTATAAATGCTATGATTCCGCTGTAGCTAGCCCACCTCTTTAGCTGTTAAAATTTAGCTCTCGTAACAACAAAGCAATTTTAAATAATGATATGTATTTACCTCATATAATATTACATTGCTGTTACATATCTAATACTTCCCTGACTTTCATACCTATCTGCCTTGATTATTACCCTTTACATAATCAGTTCTCCCGATGGTCCTCCTCTCCATACCCAGTTTTCTCTTAGCTAACATATTATGGAATGTGATTTTATACAGACGCCACTAAAGAATCTTGGTCCATAGAGGAAGTATATTCAGCTCCTTGTTACTAACATAGGTTAACATATAACTGTGTCTTATGTGAAGGTAAACATTCTGCAGGCATGTAAAGGTCAAGTGCACAGACCCACATATCATTATATCATTTTCCTCCTGTCATTGAGGGATTTTGATAATACAGGTGGCTGGGCAGATGCTGCTCTACTTAGCTGGTTATAAAGTTATACATTTCATAGACAAGTCATGGGCATGCTGCTTATCAGCTCAAAAATGTAAAGGATAGGATTCAGTAGTACTTGTAGTCCTCCGGCACAGCAATCTAAATGTCAAGAGTCAGAAAATGAAATATTGCCTTATATGTAAGGAGGTAAGTCACAGTATTTTGTGCAATTACAATATGCTGAATATGTGCATCATTTAGAGAATTGTTATAAAGAAAAATACAGCTGTGAATGTGCTTTTTCTCCTAAATGATGATCATTGCTATTCAATAGTTTACAATTAAAGGGCTAATAAAAAGTCTCTGCATTCGGCACACTTGCATCAAAGTCTGTATAAATGCTGTAATATCTCCGGAGAATAAAAAAAATATTATTTTCAAAGGATAATTAATCGCTTTTCCTCTTTAAACACACAATAGATATTGACGCCAAATAACCAGTTCATGTTAAAAATGGTTTATCTGATAAAGAAATCAAAGAGATCTTAGTTCAGAAAAAAATTAGTAGGAGACTATAGCTTGGAATAGTCTCTTGTAAGCCTAGGCAGAGGATGAATCTTGTCTTGAGAGTAGTCATATGGACCAGTATCGCCATGGCTATATATGCACTTGAATGTAGATGTCCGAGAAGATGCATGTAAATAGTCAATATATAGGAACATGTAGAGCAGGGGTTCTCAACCTGTGGGCCGGGACCACATTGGGGGTCGAATGACGATTTCTCAGGGGTCGCCTAAGACCATCAGAAATATAGGATTTGAATGGGGTCGCCCAATAACAATTAATGAATGGGAGTCACCAAATCACAGGGAATTGTACTAAAGGGGTCGCGGCAATAAAAAGGTTGAG
>JAKJJM010024113.1:0-14038 GCA_021901965.1 Pipa carvalhoi | reverse complement strand
AGTCCATATATTTCAATACAGAAGAATTTATATTCAACAGAATAATGGCCTAAGTCCAATACAAACTTCGTTTTTCTAAGAATATCAAGTTTTGGACTTAGGCCGTTTTTCCGTTGAGCTCTTCATTTGTTGTTTTTATGCAAAGTGAAACTTGCATTTATGCATTAACAGGGTTGGTTTTACCATTGGGCCTGCAACTACGCTTATTTCAAGAAATAACGTATAAGGCCTCCAATTTACTGAATGATTCATATCTGGTCTTAAATGAGACAGCAAGGATTTGTATTTGATGTTAGAAAAAAATTGCCTTCAAAGTTTTTTAAAGTTTTCCTCAATCACTAATGCATTTCTCATGTTTTTGTAAGAGCTCAAAGTCTTCTCTTAGAATAATAACTGGTCACATGATCCACCTAACATTTGCTGTGCCTATCATATTTGAGGAAAAGGCAGCTATCAGTAGCTGGTCATCGACAGTTTTATTGCAGTGAGTGTTTAGGCCCCCCATGGGAATTTCATTGCAACCAGATGCAGTTTCTGGGAATGATTGAAACACTGACCGTAATAAAGCTGTTTTGAGAGAGCTTCCCGCTAGTGTTTGGCTGCATTATTACAATTACAGTACTTAAGATCTGTTAATGGTCTGATGTCTTTCATTCGTAGCCATACATCTACTTCCAGACCTGGCTTCGTTTACCAGAATGCAGAGATATCATTCTTGTACATGCAGTACCTGAAGGAGGAGAGTCATGCAAAGCTTGAGATAATCCCCAAAGATTACAAAATGTGTGTACGTAACCTGTGGTTTATCAGCAGGGCCACTGTGCAGGATAAGATTTGGGGCTCTCGCCCTCTACAACCACATCCCAGACAGATAGAATTATCCAACATTATCATTAAAAATACATCTGTCCAACAGTGGGGCTAGCAAGCATCAATAAAACAAAAAGCTTATCTCATATTTTCTGCTTATCAGTTAGATAACAGGAAGCTATTCCACAACAGGAATGTTAGAAAGATGAGTTCTGTGGTATTATTACTTTATTTGGACTAACAGTTCATTGTTTAAGACAAGCTTTCAAGGAATATTTCCTCACTATCAGGTCAGAGCAGTACTAAGGATACACAGTTTGTAACATACTTAAAGTCTGTGAAGCACTTAGGAATGTTAATCTGGGATCCCACCATTTTTCTTTTCCACAATTTTCTATGGAGTAGCCTTCCTGTAAACTATTCAAAGACAATTCTGTATTGATTCCAAGTACATCTGCTGTTACTAACTGATCATAACTTACACAGGATTTACTTTACACTTGTATAGCTAAAGAGGAGTTGAAGCATCAGGCTGGTTGGCCCTTGGTTAACTAAGCCCATTCAGCCATCTCGGAGCTTGATGTTTAACAACCATAGTGATTCTCTGGCTCTGCTGTAATGAGGGATTAATATTGCCCCCTCAACCCTGTGTAGCTCCATAAGCCTGTGTGTGAGTCACCTAGCTAAGTTCACACTTGAAAACTAAATTGGTGCATGCATGCAATTATCCCCCAGCTCTAGAACTGGTTAATTCAAGAAATACCATCCCTGTGTAATCTTGGAGGAGTCTAAAGCCAAGAAGGGGGTAAAAAGGGTCTTTGTTTGGGAATCTGGAATGTAGTGTTTTAATATGGGGTGCAGCACAACAATCTGGGGTACTACAGACCAATCTGGATCTCTGCGTGGCAACGTAGTGGAGACACTATGGGGACAATCTGAGTTTTGTGGGGGAAACATTTATACTTACTTTTATACTTTTAACAATGAGGTTTTTGATTCAGTGCTCATTTATATTAAGTCTGCATCACACTTTGAATTATTGCATTTGCAATGTAGCTTGTAACTTCATGTAACAACAGTACATTTGAGGTCCTTGACACATGACTACACTGATATTCATATTCACTATTCATATTTTTACACTTGTGCCCTATTGCAAACTTGAAATTTCCATCAGCTTAAATATCCATAAAATATAATTAAATAGGTAGAAATGATTAGAAGATACACAATATGTTGTATTGTAACCTACCCATACATTGTCATATTCTATTGCTAATTTGTCACCGCTTTATAAACCAATGTATCATTAATATTCCTTTTGGTGTCTTTGGTGTTAGGACAGCTGAATTACTCAGAGATCACATAGACTTTTGGCTTCCTGATACCTGACAGTACCTGAGCTAAATAACCTGGGCTACTGTTATAGATCATAGAGTTGTATGTTTTTCTTCATGCGATTCTGGGTTAAACATCCGTCTACAAATAATTGCCCAACACGTCTATTTGCACATCATCACACTTGCAGAGCCTCACCCTATGGTATGAAAAATTGTAATCCTGAGAAATTAAGATGCACAAGAATGAAAAGCACTGACATTTTGCAGGGTCATGTAGCCAACTAGAACAGGACTAACCAGTTATACTACTCTTTTTTTTAATAATATCATAACTGCAGATTTGTAGAATCATTTCCATCATTTATACAATTATACTTTTTCAGAAAGAATGAATCTTAGTTTATATAATGGTCTATAAAAAAGAGACCAGACTGAATTTAAATGCAGTATCTGATGCATTTTGGTGGTAAAGGAAGATGATTCTGGCGGAAGAGTTAAACATGGACTGGATGAGTGACAGTCAGGGTAGTGATGGACTTATTAGTGGAGAGTTACTGTAATCAAGACAGGAAAAATCTTTGGTTGTTTCCTGAGTAAGGAAGGGACAAATATGGAAAATATTGTGAAGCTGCAAGAGTCAGGAGGAGGTAGGTGAGGAGGTGTGTAATGAATTAAGTTGATCCCTTGCCAGATAGCATAAAATTTGGTACTTATTCATGAAAGATCAAATAGTCACGTAAAGGTGTGAATTCACATCTATTCACCATTTCCCTATATTCGGGTATTCAGCAATCTCTGCAATGTGATGAAATTCGAGACTAATTCAACAGCTTCCGACAGTCGCAGACTTAAGGAGCAGTTTGCACCACTTTAAGTGCGAACGCACAGGTAATTTAAAGTGGCGAATTAGGGATCTGATGGCAGGGTTCCTACTGTCCAACTGACTATACCACACTATGCAAGAGACGGCAACTGGCGCAGTCACAGGAAATCCTCTGTTTAGAGGAGAAGGAGAAGAGAATTGAAGTGTAGCAACCTGAAGTGATGAGAATTCACTTCAACAGTTAAATTCTCACTTTTGATGAAAAAATCCCCAAGTTGGAAACAGGACACAAGGGGGTCATTCTGGTAGGTCCGAATTTTCCGTCCCGAATTCACTGATAGCGAACTCCCATTATAAAGTTGCGACCGCGACAATTCTCACATTATAAAATCGCGACCGCGACAATTTTCAAGTCGCGGTCGCAATTTTATAATGGGAGTTCGCTATCAGTGAATTCGGGATGGAAAATTCTGACCTACCGGAATGACCCCCAAGGTCTTGGCAAGGTCATGTTTGTGTACATGGGAGTTTTGAAGATAGATGGTTGAATACTGGCCTTTAGATGGAATAGTGAGGAAAAAGGGGCAGTGTAGTAAGTGAAAGCATAGATGCAGCATCCTCATAGGAGAAAATGAGGGAAGGGAATTGTAGAAAAGTCAGGAACCCCTGGATGCTGAGCACTAAATATTAAGAGTTTAAGCGGTTTAGTCTCTAAAGTCCAAATTGTTGTGTAAAGGTGCGAATTTGCCAGCTAAAGAAAGTCGCAATAGACTGTTGCAGTCGCAACATAATGAGAATATTGTCGCAGTCACGACTTTACAAAGGGAATGTTGTCAAAGCTGGAACTTTAAAAATTGCTGCTGTCGCGACTTTATAATGGGAGAATTGTCGCAGTTGAGGATTTGCTATGGGAATCCGATGTTTGCAAACTCAACAATCGAATTCTCACTTTAGAGAATAACCCCCTACCTATTCACTCAATAACTGCCATGATTTAATGAAAACATTGGTTTATTTAATTTCTGAAAAAGGTAATTAATTGAGGGTTATTTTACTAGTTTTCAATAATGAAGAAAACTCAAAAATGAAAATTTTCCATTATGTTTCCACTGACCTTTGTGATGCACAAAATATAGAATGTACAAGTACACAGTGAGATGACATAAGGATAATCATTAATAGAATCTACAAAGATATCTAATACCACTATGTGGCAACACAAGGCAATGATATATATCATACATGAAATGGCATTAAATGGTGATATAGATTTGAGGAATGGAAAGTATAATTGAGTCCATCTGTAATAGTAACAGTAATCGTCAAATATCAATTCAGTTCAGTGAATTAAAACATTATGTATAAAGAAATTGAGGTTTTGTGAATTAATATGTATTTTTATTTATCTTCCACTACCTCATCATTGTTTTTCCATACCTCCCTACCACTTAGCAAATCCCAAATAAGGCGAGTTATGATGAGAAGTATGTATTTTGAATGTTTCATACTATCTTACAAAGGAGGGCCACCACCAGAGGTGTACAAGGGTTACTGCTATAGTATCAGTCACCTGGACACTTCTGTGTGACTAAAAGTAGAACCCTGAGTTGCAATTGTAAGAAAATGGAAATGGAGGCATTCCATTTCCTTATAGTGTTTATATATATTAAGAGCACTTTAGCAATGTATGTCTGCTAAAGTTATGTTGTGATAAGAATATGTTAATCACTCCATCTAGTGGAGTAAGGTACTAATTACTATAATAATATATATGTCATAGCTGAGAACAGTGGATCCCCAGAGGTTATATAAGTTAGAATCCAGGAAGTGAGTTGATCTGTGTTATCCAGGGCCTCCACTGGGAAGTGTGGAAGGTGCCTGCAGGCAGCTGAAGGTAGCTGAGTTACTGTGTTAGATCACTCCAGGGAATTGCAGAAAAGCAGGATCTCAAGTGATAAGGGCCTTAGGGTGATAGTTCCATAAGTCTGGAGATGCCAGTACACCCTGGGGTGAAAAATACTCAGGCTTTGTCGAATCTCAGATGCTACAGGAGTGTCTCCTATGAAATGTCCAGAGGTTGGAATGCCCACACTCTACCAAGAAGGATGAGAGCTGCTCCTGAATCCATGTGCTGAAGGGAGGGTAACTGCACTGAACCTATTGAATGTACTAAACAAGTGTGATACCTCAAATTAAGTGTGTGAAGATACAGTAAATGCAGAAGTTGTCTAATAATTATTGTGTGCTGCTAGTTCCCCCACAAAAGTACAGTTACATTCCTCATGGTCCTTTGTAGAATCCTATGGGATAACTGACCCATATTTTCCAGGCTACCTCTGCCATACATGAACTTTTAACTGACAAGGAGCAGAAGATGACCTCGGAGTGCTATGCCGTGTATATGGTCACATAATTTGTTGTTGTATTTTAATATCCTTATAAATTACACAAAGGTGTATTTTTTATCCTCTATATTATAGTTACAGAGTCTTAATGTCTTTTTGAACAAAACAGAGCTTCATCAGGGAAGTCAGCAGGTACTGAACAATGGGATCTCTGCATCCCTTACTCAGGGGAGTAATCTCCATTTCAGCCTCCAGAGATTTTATCACTTACTCAGTCCCCATTGGAGCTTCAGATGCTACTCTGTCCTGGAATAAAAGCTGTCTCCACTACTGAACTCTCACTGGGACAACACAAGGAAAACACAAGGCTACTTCTAATAAGTCAAACAGAAAAGTTGTCCTGGTTGTTGTGCAAATGCTGCTCCAAGATGTATCCACCAATACACGAAATAAATCATCCAAAGGAAAAAGCAGGGCTCATTTAGCCTGAAACATGTTAAGATGAAGGTTCACTAATAAACTTCTAACCTTAAGTGTTGTTCCTGCTACTTCTAATAACCCTTAAAGGATTACAACCCAATTCAAGGAAACTTTTAAGGCTTTAAACCTATCTTCTTCACTAGCATTCAATACTCCAGCAACTTACGACAGCTCCAGAGAGCTGGAAAAGAGACAAGACACACCTTTCTCAGATAACTATTAGATAAGAAAAACAGAAAAATATCATACTGAGGAAAAGCCACTGACCTATATTAGTTAGATATTGATAACCATTGAGGTTCCTATTTTTTAGGCCTTCCTTCCTTTGGAAACTGGTGGCGTGGTGGCTGTGGGGGTATCGGTTGATGTTTGAGTCAAATCACAGCCACAACCACTAGTTGAGGTTAAATTACTCCCAGATAGGCTATTGTTTACCTGAATTTCCTTATCACTGTTGTGCACTTCTGAATTATAGACGAGCAAACCTTTTTATGTTCAGCGTGCATCTTGTTTCGAAAACCTACAGTTTTCAGGTTTATGAATCTTGTGTCTAGTAAGAAAGCCAAGTGACCTCACTGATCTGCAGCTGAAACAATATAATCAAAGGTAAAAGTGTCTAAAAGCAATTTGTTACAATCACCATGATATTGCAACAAACCAATGAAAGAACCTTAGTATTCAGACAATTCACCAATATCAAATCACCTAAAACTAACTAAAAACCCTAAAAGTACTATAAGTATTCAGCAACAAATCAGTGAAAAAGCCAACTAATCAGTAACAAATAATCTTTTCCCTGTCCTAAGATACCACCACCCCTTATTTATTAATCTTTAAACTTCAAGATTTACAGGACAAAATTTCACTACTACAAACATACGAACATATCCCTGAGCCCAACCATGGAGGACACAAATTGCTTTTCAAGTTCTTTTCCAGAACTGGCGTCCAAAAGCATGTTTATCTCTAACCTAGAAATGCATGTGTTTTACTCTAATATATTCAGCTAAACTATGCATCAATACTGGCCAAGTTGTCAAATACTTCAAATACTTTCAGAGCCCAACTGAAGCCAAACAATACATCAAAAAACTACAACTTCCTCCACCTCAAGACTGAAACCTTCCCTAATTCCTTTGCAAATTTTTAGGGTTAAAAAATTCCATAGTCTACTTCTTCTCACCAACCCAAACTTTGAACTGGACCACACACAATCAGATGATCTTTATCTTATTATTTTTATTCTTCCTAACATAGTTCACTTTCTCTTTGCTTCTCTGCAACCTGGAATTGAAACTAGCAATCAATCAGTCCTTCTCTTTTTAATGCAGTATGCCATTTAGGTCAGGTTTCTGTCATTGATCCAAACAGGAGAGATATCCAAAAGAAGTAATAAAAACCCATAGCTCTAATGTAATTCACAGCCTCAGCTCCCACAATCCTCTGTGTAATAGAGTGAAACCTGCACACATTTACTAAATCTAATGTCAGGGTAGCCCTCTTTAGGGAGTGACAGAGTGGTGATTCTGGTGATAATAAATAGAATAAGGTTATTGAAAAATATGGGCAGCACCAATACAATATAATATTTTGTACAGTCACTTTATGAACATTCGAAAATGATCAACAGACTGCCACAATGGGACAATTCTACTCAAGGGCCTCCCTACACTGACTACTTTATCTTTGACTGAAAGTGAGGATGTCCATCCCTAGCCTTCTAGGAACTACCCTTACTTTATCTCCTCTGTGGGCATCAGTTGTTTGTGCAACTTGTCCACTAGGAAAACACAAGTGTTACTAGTAATTTTGCCTCAGAAAGCAAAGTGGCTTTTTACTGCCTCTGAATGCCCAGGAATTATTAGAAAAAATGTTTTTTGATATTAATCCCCCAACAGCCTCCCACATCTTTTTTTGCTTTGTTTGGGGGAAATATGTAGAAGTAGCCAGTGCACATTTGGTCTCGACTATGCCTGAAAGGTATGTATTGGGAAGCATCTGGTTCCAATGGAAAATTTCCTTTCAAGATTTTACATGTCCTTAGAGACCATATGACACAGCTTCTAACAGAGCTCAGTAAAAAGCCTCCAGGCCCCTCAGTTTGCTAGTTGCATTGGTAGAATAGTCATTTTGGCATTGCTACTCTCCCTAGGGAAATCTACTGGAGATCCTCCAACAACCAGAGTTTCATCTGTTTATTTTAATTACAGTATTTAAGGATGTTAGAAATCCAATAATATATATGGTTTTGCAGACTGTTTATTGCTGAAAGTCTATTCCCCCATGCCAGAGTTCTATTAATATTGTTTCATCGCTCTCGGAAGCTTCAAATTATTCTTGTAGCACATTTTAGATCCACAGCTATTAATCTGGCATTACAAAGAAAATACATTTGGAGCCTTTTCTATATTTAAAGTGATTGTGTTGTGTCAGTATGCAAATTTTACAGGGTACAGAATGCTTAGTATGGACAAGATAGTGATATTGTTTGACAGTTTGAAAATGGTGTATATATTCTGCTCTTTAGTTTAGTCTTTAGCATGTCTTTCTGTCCTACTTTATCTTATTTACTTTCAAGGTGCCACTGACCCTTCTGCTGGTCAAACATGGGGAGGACCACAGCTGTGAGGGTGTGGGAGGAACAAAAAGGAGAGCACAACATCATTACAAGAAATTACTCTAAAAAAAAGTTTCATGTAATCTTTACTTTTAGGCTTAATCAAAGACACTATACAGTACACACTGCATAGCTCCCAATACCATGTTTAAGGTTTAGGGCAAAATTTATAAAAGTCAAAAAGCCCAATTTTGGCCTCTTTGACTTTAATCGACGATACAAAACCAGGTTTCAATCGAAAAGTATTGATCAAAACTTTTCGATCTATACTTTTCAATTGGAACCCAGTTTTGCTCTTAGACTTCAGAGCACTTCTACTTACAGGCCTTCATTCTGTAAGTGCTCTGAAGCTTCTTTCTGCAATATTGTAATGGTGGAACCTTCATCTTCACACCCTGAGGAACTACTTTTTCTGAGTCCTTGAGTAAAGTTCCATTCCCTACCAGTCTAATTTTGCCTGTGTTTCATTTATTATGTTATGCTGACATTTAACTGTCTCCTATTTCAGGTTTCCCTGGTAGTATTTCTTAGTAGAAAACAGGTTAGAGAATTTTCAGCATGTGAGTCATATAAGTATTCTTCCCATAGGAAGCATGTCCAAGTGGATAATAGCATTAAATGTTCCTGTAGATTGATAATTAGGTGTTGCCGGGAAGGAGGAGTATAACTGGAACTCATGATATGCTAGAAGTACTGGAAGAACTAGACTATTAGTTTGGATGGTAGGAAGAAATTGGGTCCTCATGTAAACCTTCAAGAAAAATGCTCTAGAGGAAGCATCCAGAGAGACATATGGGGACATAGGTTAGGTGCTGTCATAGGATCATAGGGTTCAGCAGAGATGCACCAAAGTAGTATTGGGTTTGGGAAAGAATTTAATCAGTTACTAAGTTAGTAGTAATTATTATAAAACCCCCTACTGCAAATAGTAGTAAAGAGAATCAGATATTTTTGAGACATTTTTGGCTACAACTCATTCATTATCCAGGTAAAGTATTTATCTTTCACTTTAGAAAATACTAAAAGCTGGTTATAAAAGTTCAGGGCAGGGAAATGTTTAATAATTATAGCCCGTATAACTTATAAACTTACATAATTTCCTACAACACTGCTTTGCAAACTGTCCCACTTTTCTGGCTAGATTAATAAGAAGGTCAATTAGTACCACTGATGGGACAGCTGGAATTAATCATACATTTATTGATTCACCTTGGCTCTTGTAAAAACATCCTTTGAGAAACATATCTGTTGATTGGAGAAGTAGTGGAAAGTTTGGTTTAGGCTACAGTAATGAACAACATTTTATTTCTGTTTTGTGTTGTGGTTTAAAGCTGTTTTGTCTCATGGAATTGCATTTATTCTGTCTCATATGTACCAAGGGTTTGACTTTCACTTTTGCTCTTCTTGATTTGTTTCACACCTTATTGTCCATGTATCAATAAACAAATAGGAAAAAAAAAAATAGTTAAAAGAAACCAAAAATAAAAAGAATAATTAAAAATGCTATTTCAGTTTTATTTTTGTCTATCTTGCCTTTTTTTAACATTTTTTTTTTTGTTTTGCTTTCACCACTGCAGTAGGAAATAATCACTTAAACCAAACCCGGAGCACCAAACAGGTTAAGAGAAACTGAAAACTAGCAGAAAAAATGGTCATAAAAAAGAGGTATTTCTTTCACATAGCAGAAATGGAGGGACGGCTTTTGGGGTGTGTCACGTAGGGTGATGTTTATGAGGGGGAAGCTGCTGCAGCCACCAGCAGAAATAAATAAGATGTGACCAGCTGGAGCAGCCAGCCACGAGGAGAGCAGCTGGAACATTGCTGGGTGTAATGGAGATGCTGTGCTCTGCGTTCACACTGAGTGCCTGCCTAGTTCTGTATCTGAACAATACAGAGGAGTAAAACTCATGGAAAAGTCCCAATGTTACACTGGATGGTAAGTAACTCGGCAGCAGTGAGATTGTTGTTTCTTTTTATTATTCTTTCAGTTCAGTCTCCTAAAATGGATGTAAAAGCAAATGTAGTTCAGTTATTCCGCCATTTTTTTCTTAGCGATATCAGACAAATGAACAATCGCTGCACAATTTTATCATTCTGGTTAATTTTTATTCAGCTTCATTTTTTAAATAAACAACCCCCCCCTTAGACATCATTGTTTCATTGGTTTTCTGCAGCAGTGCACAATAATTAGTCATAATTTTCATGTAAAAAGTAACTTTAATTATGAATGTCAGCCCCAACAAATTGACAAACTAGTAATCAGTAAAAAAATCAAACCTCTAATTGGACTTTTTTGTTGTTGTAAACAAATGACTGAATAATAAAGATAATTGCTTAAAAATGGTCTATAACAGCCCCCAACCTTGGCTGGCAGTGTTGCTGGCCAGTGGCCACATGATGGTGACACACTTCCTGTGCGTGCATGACCACCATGCGGCCCGGTACCAATAGGCCTGTGGATGGGCATTGGTCTGTGGACATGCAGTTGGGGTCCCCTGGTCTATAAAATAATTAAAACTAAAAATGACAATTAGTACAAAAGCTAACTTTTTTTATATTCAGACTATTGTAAGATATAACCATAATATATTTCTCTACCTTTATAATTTTGTGTCATGTTGAATTTTAACTCTTTTAAGCACAGCTTATTTACCCTTTTATATAATTGTTTTAGTCATAAACCAACAGCATTCTTTAGTTAAGAGCGTTGCCTGATCAAGCTTTAGATTTCTACATATCTACACTACTACATACTATTTCTTCATGGTCCATTTTTTAAATACTCCTACCAAGCAGCATTCCAGGGTGTTACAGATCAGATTTTAATCCCATTTAGCACGTAAATGCTCATCAAACACACAGGTCAAGAATGATGGTTTCAACCTAGATTCTTCATCTTGTGCTGTTAGAAATAAACAAAGGAGAAGACTCTAAAGAAAGAAGAGCAGAGTTCATAAGAACGCACAGACTGACATCATAGTGAACAACATAAAATAGCAATACATTTAAAATGTGAGATGACAGACGGAAAGAATGAAAATTACTGACAAGTTGTCAGTCATATGACAAAGTAGATTATGCCTTAATGGTGCATAATTTACAATGAGCTAGACTAGATAGGAAAAAGTAATAGTATTTTCTCTGTTTCTCCCTTAGACCAGAGGATTAATATAGCATGGGGCCCCTTAGGCAACCACACATGCTACAGTAGGAAGGCACATGTGGACAGGAATCTACAGATGGGAATTTCAGCTGTTTCCTTACATGCACTATTGTAACAAATGAACCAGAGCAAATGTGGCACAGTATGAAAATCACGCAAATTCATCGGAAAAGAGGAAGGAGAAGAACTGAGAAGTAGTCATTGGCTGCCAAAGGCCAGACTATCTTTAAAAGTTAACCATATAACCCCTTAAAATACCCACACTCACAACTGGGTTTGGTAGAAATGATTGGCCACAGCTTTATTGTAATACCAAATTATGCCAGCAGTTGCTAAATAGCAACTGGCACGAGAAGAAACATACAGTAACGAAAAGGATTCGCTGATTGTTCACATTAATAACTAAAGCTACAGGTCAATAAATGGATCAATCGTAACTCACCAATATTAAATAACAAAGACGTCAGTGCAAATAAAACTTTATGCCAAACCTGTGACAATTAAAGAAATGAAAGCATAAATGCTGTGTCATAAACAGCATTATATGCAAAAACAACATATCCACATAGCAAGATAACATAAATTTGGGAGGGAACGGCATTCAACTTTTGTAGTGGCTGCAGTGTGGCAATTGAGCTATTAAGCTCAAAGCCAGCACTTAAATTGGTTATAATGCCCCCTAGTGAATGAAAGGTGCAATGAGGGCATGGTGATTGGATAGCCTAAGTTCCCTATATCGCCCCCCCCCCTTTTTTTTTTAAATTTAAATAAAGTCTAAATGAAATTAAAATCTAATTAAAAGGGTGGTTAGCTAGCCTAGCAGCCATGGCTCAGCATTTTCCAGTCCCTCCCCCTGCGCACCCTTTGGGTGACAGGCGGAGGGGGGAAGAGAGAAAAAGCAAGGCAGGGCTTTATTACTGGCATTTATTCATTTCCTTGGATCTTGTTGTGCCAATGTTCAGTCAGACGTCCTTTATTTACACCAATCTGAATTTATAAACCACATTTATCTTGTTGAATGAACTTTTTTGCAATAATTCTACAATTACTATTTTATATTAGAAAGCCTAATACCACAAAAGGGATTCGTGGCATGGCATGGCTTTTTTTTTCATAGGGATTCGTGGCACTTCACTCTGTTGCCCCTCCCTACATTTCCTCACTCATGTGCCCATATATTCCTTCACACCAATCCTGCCCGTTCTTAACTTAAACCCTTTTCTCTTTCTGCCCCATATATCTGGAATTCTATATCCCTTTATCTTCACCAAAACATTCCCTCTGCACTTTTAAAACCAAACTGAAATCCTTCCTTATGGAGCACTAGCACTGATATTAATATATAAATTATATGTTATATTTTATCATTAAGTAGCTATTTATGCTTATTATATGTATTTATAGACCAGGATCCCAGCACATTGCTACAGTTTGTATTCCCCTTCTATCTGTGTATGTAGGTGTTCCTCCCATTTAGATTGTAAGCTCTACGGGGCAGGGTCCTCCATCCTCTTGTTTCAATCACGACCTGGTATTTTAAAATGATGAAGGTAGCGCTCAAAAAATGAAAAAGAGAAAAAAGAAACAACAATCTAGTGTAATATTATTTAAAATATGAAATCAGTAATATAAATAGTGAAATGAACAATAAGAAATTATAATGCAAAGTGCTGTGAACCAGCTATAATTGAGAATTTTAAAAGTGTAAAAAGTAAAGTGCTTAGTGATGAGTACACAAAACCAAGTGCATCAAATATAGTGCAGATTACACACACTTCATGATAAAGTGTTATAAAAGTGCAGATAAAACAAATACCCCCAGCAGGGGTGAGGCTCACCAGAAGCCCAAAAAATGAGCGCTTTCAAATGCAAATATAATTGGTTGTCTTCCCCACAGATAAGAGGTCTAATACGAGATTCCTCCAATTTATAGGACACTTGCAGAGAAATAGGGAAGATGAATGTCCCCCACTAGTACAAAAACTTCAGATGTAGGAACGTCCCCAGGTCTGTGTTAGCGCTAAGACTCAAACAGGAGAGACTTCCATAGTGTGATATTGTACCAACACATAAATAGTTTATTTATAAGTAATATACTCACAAAGCGAAAGTGAATATCAGGCATATAAATATAAACAATCCAAAACAGCTTCAGCTCAAGGCGTTTCGCCAGGTCTGTCAGTGCCCGGCTTCCTCAGGAGCAGAAAAAAGACAAATCTGATTGCTCCAAGAATTTCTGCCATAGGGTGGAGGGTACATCTTTCACTTTCAATAATTCTATTTAAATCTAAAGAGATAAAAAGTCTCTATTTAAATCTAAAGAGATAAAATGCTGCAGAGCTAGTATTCCTCCCTATTACAGGCTTCACTCTCACAAACACACCGGTGTTCCTTGAACTTCTTGCAGCTTCTCACATACACTGTGTGAGAACAGCCCTGCCCAACTGGCTACTGGCTTTT
>JAKJJM010024092.1:0-10797 GCA_021901965.1 Pipa carvalhoi | reverse complement strand
ATACTCCGGTGCGCCTTATATATGAATCGAGATGCCTTAGCAGGCATTTTTTGCAGGTGCGCCTTATAGTCCGGTGCGCCTTATAGTCCAGAAAATACGGTACTCTGATTTATTGCCTACCTTCATGCACCAGTAACATATATCCCAACCTGCTGGGAGGCTCGGCAGGCAGTGATGTTACTGGTGCTCGCCCACTGTTTTTTGCTTGACTGGGTGTCAGTAATGTCACTGACTTGGTGACAGTGACCTGGTACCGTGATACAGGACTCAAAAAACGTTACTGTCCCATGCAATCCAATGTCAATATTTAAAAAAAAAAAAGTATTATTTGAAGATGAACTCCTGATTTGTATTGGTTCATCTTTGTTTATCTCTTGCTAATTGCAAAGTAAATACACTTTTATATTAAACAATCATAGTTTTTGAAAATCTTGAAATCTAGAAGTGCACACTTATCATTTACATTTGTTGGCATTACTGTCCCTTTAACATGGTAGGGGGTAAATCTTTGTTAGGTTGGTGCCTCCGCTGAGTTACCTGCACAACCACAGGCAACTACGTGCAGTTTTGTCCACAGGTGTGAATAAAAGGGGGTTCGTGGGCATGCACTTTACCATCGTTTTTTTCATGGTTGCATATTTGACATCAGCCTCAGCCTAACAGTTATCTCAGAAGATCTCCATGAAATTGTCAGGCTGGGTCAACCGAAGATAGGGTGGAGAAAGAGGTTGCAGCACAAATCCACGGTGGACTTGGCGCAAGTATAAGAAGCCCCCTGTTTTCACCTTTGACCCCCGGAAGGAGGTATGGGCTTTGCTGCAGAGAGCTCCAAGGTCGTGGCCCCTAGGGTAGATGTCCACTGGTGGAAAGGGTTGAGCAAAAGCCATAGTCCAGGTACAGAGCAGAAGGTCGAGGCTGGCTGCAAGCAGAATAGTGGGAATACGTAGCAGAGGTCAGGGCAAGCAGAGTTCAGAAAACAGGTGAGGTCAAACACGAAACAGCAGGAACTAGGATCAGGTTAACACCCAAGAACAAGCAAAATGGTTCTATAATCGGGCGAAGAACTGGTCTCCTTACAAAGGTGCAATAGCGGGAACAGGACTGCGACAGAAATGACGCAACAGACTTACGCGACCATGACGGAACCGCATCAGAATTACGTGACCGTGACTAAACTGCTTTCAAATTACGTGACCGTGACGGAATTATTGATCGTGACGGAACCATGTCGGAATTACACAACTGCGATGGAACCACACTGGAAAAGCACGATCGCAATGGAACCATGCGACTGTGACGCAACCGCCGTAACACCGGAGGAGCTTGGTAAGTCATATTCCTGACAGATATATTGGGAACAAAAGTAACTGAACTGCTATTTGAGCAGTTTCACAAGAAACAGAGTTATCTCAGAGAAACTCTCACAGCATTTTAGCATTATTTTTTATCACCTAATGCAGGCGTGGGCAAAAATTTCTTGTATTGAGCAGATTTAATCATTTTCAACTATTTCAACTATGTGGCGGGCCAGTAACATACCCAATGTGGTGAAGCAGATCATGGAGGAGCCCTGGCTGGCAAGAGATTTCCTGTGCTTCCCGTTGAAGAAATGGCTTTTCCTGGCTTCTCTATGACAATTAACATTTTTTATTTTGGCAGAAGGGCCAGCCCAAAGACGTCCGGCCTGTGGGCCATAGTTTGCCCACCACTGACCTAATGGTAGATGTTTAGTTTTATTTTTTTCTTTAATTTACTTTTACTAAAACTAATGTTTCACCCTACTGTGCATCACATCTGACCTTTTTCCCTAGGTTTCCCCCACACAAGATTATTTTTTATTTTTATCTTTTAATATAATATATCTCCTTTAGTCTACCCAGAATTCCCCTGTATTTATTTAGTTCTCACTTTGGTTACTTTAACTCCCCACTCAGTTAATTTACATCCCCTCTGAGTTATTGTCTATTGTCTTATCACTTTCCTTTAGTTTATTTTTTCTCTTTTCTAAATCTATTTTCCCATCATAACACAGATTATACCACTAGCTCCCATTCTCTTCAGATCCCCACATTTAGTTTTCCCATCTTCTCAGCAGCCCTGAGAGGCAGGTGAAGCAGGCCATCGTCTCTCAAGACTAGATTATCTGTTGTTCCTTCCAGTCTTCAAACCACTCCCCCTATCTCTATGCTATTTTCTAACAGTGGGTACTGGGAAGGGGCAAGGGAAGGGGTGTGGTGGTGAATGAAGGAAGTGCTTCTTCACCTTACAACCTGAACCACAGAAGACATTTTAGATTCTTTGCTGCCTTCCCCAATCCTTAATAAGCAGTGTTGTATAGCCAGTGACTATCCCATTATAACAGAGTGCAGGTTGCTGGTTTCATCCTCTTTTTGTTAATTAGAAAAATTAAAAGCTAGAAAAATTTTAATGCATGTGCATTACATGCTCGAAAATTAGGCGAAAATAGGCAAAATGGTCAAAAATTAAGTTTTTTGCCTTTTTGCCCAGTTTTCCCCCAGTTTTTGGCAAAAAATGGCCAAAAATGGGCAAAAAATGGGAGTAAAAAGGTCAAAAACGTAATTTTTAACCTTTTCACCCGATTTTCAGGTGAAAAACAGACGAAAAGGTCAAAAATATCATTTTTAACTGTAGTAAATTTTGTTCTAAGGTTGAAATCCTTTTAAAAGTAAAATAATGCCAAACGTACTATTATTACTACATGCTTTTTCCTTACTTTGATATAAAAGAATTTGCATGCGTCAGACAGGCATAAACCCATGATTCCATACGGAGCTGATCCTGTCATTTTCCAAAATTCCAAAATGTCTTCCCATTGAAAAAGGATATCAATATCTATCTGGAAGGAACCCTCATAGGTAAACACTGCAAAATGTTCCCCTATCAACTGATTAATATTTATCGATAAATAATTTATTTAGATGGGGAAACATTTTTATTGATCCTTTATAATCAGGTAAATTGAAAAGTACAGGGAAAAGAAAATAAACAGCGAAACAGGGTGAAACTGTAATAAACGAGAATGTGAAAACCGGGCCTGGCAACTCAGGGGTTAATCCAGCCTGTGGCACCAGTTAACATGGGGTTATTTACAGTAAAAGTAGATGATGTAATGTGAGTGTAGGATGTGGTATGGTGGTGATTTACCTTCACTCCTTTATGCACCTTTCTTTTCCCCAGAGGTAGAGAGGTCCCAAGAATAAAGTCCACAGCAAGCCGGATTCAATTCTTTCAAAAACAAATATAAATGTTATTTCTCTTCAAAGGCAGATTCAAGCAGCATCACAATTATGTCCAGTACAAGGGTCATCAAATTCCATAAAACAGGTGCTTTATCCTCAATAAAATATCTCTCCTTAATTCTCAAGGCTTTTCTTATATTTAAAGGGTAACTTCATCAATCTATAATTTACATTTTCCCTATCCCTGTGCTTTCTCGATTCCCATTGCACAGTGAACCGAGAACTTCCTGTACTAGCTAATCCTGTACATTACAAAACTAATCAATATGGTTGAAATGGTCAAATATGCCCCCCAGTGTGGGTGATGATATGGACATCAAAAACATGAGCTATTCTTGCTAATATTCTCAATTATATGTTTTTCCAGCAGAGGGACTAAAATCTAGAATCATCCTGTACAGCACAGATAATTATGCTGGATCAGAGATAATAGTGTGAAAACCTACAAACTTTTCACAATAGAGCAGTAAATGAAGTCTAGAACAGGCAATAAAGAAAGTGGCCTCAGTCTGTTAGAATTTGAAAAAGTTCAGCAATGAGTAATAAGTCACTAGTCAGTAAGGTTGCAGACTACACAAAGCAGCAATAGAATCAAATGACTATTTTTCCCTAACTGGTCCAGAGAAAGGTAAAAAATCTATTTAAAAAAAGGTCAATTTGCATTACCAGGTGAAATATTTCTTTTCAGACTGGCTCAGCCTTCCACTTAATATTTGCACTGATTTAAATTAATCCCTGTATTCTGTTTTATTTAAATAAGCATCCAAACCATTCAGAAACATCCCACTGATTTTGTAAATCCAGATTCCATATTCCAGGGAAGTCTGTTCTATAAGTCCACAACTTCTATGGTAAAAAAATTTACAAATGATAGTTGAACCTTTTCCTATCTAGCCACCGAGGGTCCCTGTATGTCATTTGTGTTGTCCTGAAATTGCCCTCAAACAGTGCCTCTATATATTCTTTAAGGCATAGTTATACATAAGATGATTATTTTATTGCTTTATTGCCTATTCTCAAGGCTGTTCTCCAAACCTAATTTTCAAGCTAGTTGTCCTAATGTAAACTGTTTTGTAAGCCATGGCATGATTTTATAATACTGTGACCATATTTGGACTTCATATTAAAGATGAGGAATTTCAAAGACTTCTGTAGTGGCAAAATTATATCACTCATTCTTGCCTCTTTAAGACAAGAAAGTATCCTGCTGGCTTTAGAAGCTACTGAATGGCAATGCATATTGTTATGTGTAGGATCCAGAGGTACCCCAGATCTCTCTGAACACAAACGTTCAACAGACTTAGGTTTACAGACCAGCCTTTTCTGAGGGACAATGTCAACACATTATCAATCTCCATAAATAAGCAGTAACCTCCCTATCTATATTTGAGCTTACCTCTTCATAAAAAGTTTTTTAATTTATTTGGCTGCAATATATGTTGACTCTAATATCACATAACATTTTTATCTGTCACTTACTCCTGTTTGTGGTTCCTTAACAACCCCTCAAGTATTTTATCTACAAAAATCATTCCTATAACAACTTACAGAGATAGTTTTCCAAACCATTCACAGTAATTGTTTTAATATGTATAGTAATGATTTTAAATACTACATTTGTAAAAGTAAAGTAAACACAATTTTTTATTATCCATTTAATCACTGGCTGTACAATTTATGTTGCAGTTTTATATATATATATTTCCTTACAGTTTGTAATTTTTGGCATGCTGTAGAATTATTCCTGTAGACGCATTTAAAACTCTGAATCATGGATGAAAAATATTTAAGATAAATACCAATGTATATTTCCACAGCTAAAATGATTCTTTTTGTATAAAAAACAAATCCTGTAGTAATTTTATAATTTAACTTCTGCATATTTAAAAAAAAAATGGAATTTGAGACACTTAGAAATTCCTTGAATGCCGAGGCAATTGGTATCAAGCAGAAATAGCAATTAGCAGTAGATGATATAGATAAAGCATTCCTTTAGAATAACTTAATAATAATTTCTGGAGTTTTCCTTTAGTTTTATAACAGCAAAGAATATCCTTATAAGGTATTATTAATATATGTTGTTACAATGCAGTTCTCTGCAGTCAGAAACATAGAGAGAGTTGGCAGACACATCCAATACAAAATTGTATGAATAATTCTTGCTTGTGCTCGGGGCAGGATAAAAAGAAATCTTTTAAAACTTGCACTCAAACAATAACTTTTTAACTGAACTGTTTAACTTTGGCTCTGATGATAGCAGTAATTTGTAACTTACTAAATGTAACCTTAAATGGTTTGTATCATAGACTATGCTGTCTTCATCAGGCTTCCCCTAAAACTGGGTAACGTACTATTTTGTCCTCACACTTGAATACAATTGTTTGACATATTTTTTTTACATTGTTTACTATGGAGCTTCATATGTATGTATGTATAATTTTATTTATAAAGCACCACAAATTTACGCAGGGCTGTACAATTCAGCAGTACAAATATAATACAGACATGGGAAAAGTGCATTACACAATACAAGTGAGTAAATTACAAGCTTGATGATGATGATTTATCCGTTCAGTAGAAGCCGACTTTCGGTCATTTTATGGCTCATTGTTCTCCATGTTTTCGTATCTTTAATTGCTTCTTTTGGTTCTTTCATGGACATATTAGTGTCAGCCTTGATTGTGTCTATCCAGCGTGTTCCTTGGCGTTCTCTTCTTCTTGTCCCACTGACTACGCTGAGCATTAATGTTGTTTCCAGAGAATTAGCTTGCATGATGTGTCCAAAGTATGAGAACCATTGCTTGATGATTTTACCCTCTAGCAATATTTTTGATTTGACACGTTCTAGGATCGTCTTGTTTGTGACCATTGATGTCCATGGTATGTGCATTATTTGTCTCCAACACCATAGTTCGAAGGTGTCGATTTTTTTTCAATCTGCCTTCTTGAGTGTCCAGCTTTCACCTGCATATGTGGAGATTGGGAAAACGATTGCATTGACCATACGGATCTTGGTTACGATGCTAATATCTTTGCTCTTCCATGTATTTGCCATACCTTGTATTGCACTGCAGCCAAGTGCGATTCTTCTTCTAATTTCTGCCCCTGATTTGACACTGCAGTTGATCTTGGATCCGAGGAAGAGGAAATCTTTGACTGATTCAATTTTATCATTGTCAATTCTTAAGTGGACTGTACCATTGCTTGCTGTCGTCATTACCTTTGTTTTCCTGATGTTGAGGTGCAGTCTCATGCACTCACTTTCTTCTTTGACTCTTTGAACCAAATATTCCAGGTCTTTTTCACTTTCCGCAAGCAAAGTAATATCATTGGCATATCGGAGGTTGTTTATGTTTCTACTACTGATTACAAGCACACAGACAGAGGCACACTTTAAATGGTTCCAAAGAATTCAAACAAATCAGCCATTTGTGGGTAGAACTAGCTTCAGCTAGTTTTATTTAGTTGAGATGCAGGTTTAGAAAAAAAACAGTAATGCAGTCTAACAAAAAATAAAGTCCTGTGCAACTTTTACACCATACACAGTTTTATCCCTCCCTTAGAGATTTTTAGACAACTTAAACACAGTACTGCACTTTATCATACGGCAGACTCACTGCTTGCAGCTCTCATATGATTCCTCTTTTCCAGACTGATAGCGACATAGCTATATACATCCTTTTTCTTTCCCAGCAGCATAGATCCCAGCTGGAGCCTAATTAATTACCCACATGGGTTTCAATAGACATATGAGAGGAATCTGGGTGAGATATACATGCCTACTACCTTTATCCCAGTATTCCTCTCACAATATATATATATATAAATATATATATAAATATATATATATATATACTAAGGGTGAAATTTAAAAAACTCGAAGATCGATTTTGACTTTCTCGAGTTTTTTCAATGTAAAAAAATGGGTGCCCAATTGAAAAATATAGATCAATACTTTTCGATCGATTTTTTCCGATCAAAGTATTTTGATCAATATTTTTATATCTATTATCAATAGAAAAGTTTCATAAGTGGTTATAGCACTTTTCCATCAACAAAAGATGAAAAAATATCGATCGAAATGCTTCAATTGGAAAAAACGATCGAAAAGTATTGATTGATGTTTTTTAGTCTGGCACCTGTTTTTTACATCGAAAAAAATCAAGGTCTAACTCGATCTTCTTGAGTTTTTTAAATTTCACCCTAGGCATAAATAGTTAATTAAGGATACAATACAATATTTACATAAAAATCAGTGCTAGCGCTCCATTAGGTAGGATTTTAGTTTGGTTTTAAAAGTGCAGAGAGAATGTTCCTGTCGAAGATAAAGGGGTATAGAATACTTATTCAAAGAAAAATAACACCAGAAAATAAAAAGGCCTCAAAGTTACTGTATGTTCAATCTGTACTATACAAAAAATTCTAAATTATGTCTATAAAGCATGATAATTTGTTAATTAGACCAGGACCAGACCAGCAAATTTTCCTCTGCATTTTTAAGAATAAACTTCAGGCAAAAAAAACCACACCTAAGAAAATGTTTATATTGGGATATTTATAATGTTGGTTAGTGACTTCACTATCTCTGTGATTTTCGTCTCAGGTCTGCCAACATATTGTTAAACTGAATTGTCTTTCATTGTGTTACATATTTCACAGCCTGTTTCCAGAATTAACTGCTGTTGCAAATGTGGCATCTCAATGGTGTTTTCAGTAGACTTTATACCTGTGAGTATTTTTGGCTCCCTAAATTGGCATAAAGGGGTGTGGCTTTATGCCGCAAATTGTGTCAGATTGGGGCGGGGCTTAGAACTTAGCAGCAAATCGGGTGGCTGTGGGGGGACAAATGGCACAGAGTTAGAGTGTAGGGGGCAGGATTAGACCAGGAAAGGGCAGACATAGCCACAGGGGGACCCAGACACGAAGAACTTAAGCGTTTTCTTGGAGACCCGGAGTTTTCTTTGTAAAGTTTTCTGCTACTGCACTTGCTATGTTCAGTGAAAATGACAGAAAGAGGAAAGTCATGGCTGCTATCAAGAACAGAAGAAATCGACAGAGTAAACAAAGCAGGGGCAGTGATGGAGCTTAAGTCACCCATATGTAAGTATCTCCCCTTTGCAAATCATCCCTTGATGAAAGGTGCCTATACTCTTCCATTAATTTTTTTTTAACAGAGAAATCCCTTAATATTGTTTTTTCTTGAAAATGAAAAATGTCATATAAAAATTACATACGAAAAAAAAATTTTCTTATGAAAAAATAATGGTTGAATAATTTTCAAAATGTTTTTACAAAATTTATTATTCACATATGTTTTACAGACACATAGTAAATTGCTCTCATTTAATACATTTGTGTTTTACAGTTTGTACTGAGGCCAATGTTGCAGACATTGTGTTTCTCGTGGATGGATCTTGGAGCATCGGAACAGATAACTTCAAATCAATGCAAAACTTTCTGTATACTTTGATCAATGGCTTTGATGTGGGTCAAGATAAAATTCAGATTGGCCTAATCCAGTACAGCGATGATGCACGATCAGAATTTTTTCTAAACAGTTACAGTAGGAAAGAAGATGTTCTGAACTATATTCAGACACTAAAATATAAAGGTGGTGGAACAAACACTGGCTCAAGCCTCAAATTCATGCTGGATAACCACTTCACTGAGAGTTCAGGGAGCAGAGCAAAAGATGGCGTGCCACAGATTGCAGTTGTTATAACTGATGGACAGGCACAAGATAACATCAAAATGCCAGCCATCCAAGTAAAGAATGCTGGAATTATATTGTATGCCGTTGGTATTAAAGATGCTGTCTTGTCTGAGCTTAATGAAATCGCAAGTGACCCTGATGACAAATATGTGTATAACGTGGCAGATTTTAATGCACTGCAGGGTATTTCCCAAAACATGATACAAGTGTTGTGCACAACTGTGGAGGAAGCTGTACGCCAGAGAGGGGAAATAGCTCAAGGTAAAATGTTCAGACTGAATATGTAGGCTTAGTTTGTGTCATCATTTCATTTTGTTTTTAATTATAAACATGTGGGAATTCTGTCATCAAATTATGAATGCTGGCAAACTGATGACATCCTCCTGTGGAAGCTGTTTATTTAAAATGGTGAAATGCGTTGAGGACTTTTAAAGATTATATATCTTGAGCTTTTGCACACTAATTTATTTGTGAGTACCTTTTTGACTATTAAAATATTCCCATTACATGCTTTATTGCACTATGAGCATGTTCTTGTTCTGAGCCCTTCTGACAGATCGGTCCCCTATGTGATGTACCAAACAACAAGGATATAATTGCATTAAAGTTGGACTCATCTGTATATCTGATGAGTTCTTTCCCCTGAGGGGGATTGCTGTGTTCCCCACTGGCAGTGTTGTTCACGAAGCACCTTTTCTAATATAAGATACTAGCAGTGTTTTTCACAAAGCACCTATTTTAATACAAGATTTTCATTTATTTTACACATTACACCTTTTGGAGTGTTTGCATAACACCTTTTTTTTTAAGGTTGTTTTTTTCCAGGGAATTATTTGGACTTTTATTTCTGTCACAATTCATTCAAGACTTATTAGTTAAGTGTTTCTTTCTCACTGTGTCTAAAAAAGATTTGGCACTTTTTATATGTTTAAAAAAAATGTTTTTGTTTAAAATAATGCACTAGGGATTCTCCCCTTGTTTTCTTTTTGCGCTACCACAGCTTTCTTCTCCGTTTTTTGGACCTTGCGTTACTGAGCAAGTGTTTTTTTGACTGTATTAAAGTTACGTAGAAAGTAATAGGTTAAAGAAATACTTTTCGAACATGTTAAACATCTGTTTAAATAGTTGGATTATTAAGACCATAGTTGGAATGAATCATATTGCTCTCTATGTAAAGTAATCTAAAATCAAAGAAAAATTAATCTATGCCATACCAGAGTTAGGAGAAGTAGTTAGCAGATTTCTTCTTCTCTTGACAGTCGCCACAATCTTCTTCACTTCCGCTTTCTGTCATTTTTGCTAAATAGACCAAGCACAGCAGCAGATTTCTGATGTAACACTGCTACTGCTCTATTCAGCAAAACTGACAGGAAGAGGAAGTTAAGGGGATCAAGGCACCTGTTAAGACAAGAACACATTGACAGAGGACAGAGAGCAGGGGCAGAGCTGGCGCTTAAGTCACCAATCGTTAAGTATCTCCCCCCTCCCCCTTGCAAATCACCCCTTGATGGAACAAGCCTATACTTCTCCTTTAAAACCCTTGATGCACACAGAATTTTGAGAGTTTTTCAAGTTCACACAGTCCATGGCTCACTGTTATATGGTTACATGACATTGCAAAGGTGGTGTAGATAAAACTGATTTGAAGTTTGTTGGCTTTCTGAGATGTTCATATAATCCCATTGTTCACAGCTGCTTCTGTTTCTGAATTATTGCTAATGTAGAATTAGAATTAGAATTCAACTTTATTGTCATTGCACATGTCACAAGTACAAGCAACGAAATGCAGTTTGCATCTATCCAGAAGTGCATAGCAAAAATATA
>JAKJJM010024090.1:0-11983 GCA_021901965.1 Pipa carvalhoi | reverse complement strand
GTCCCTGTCATCATAGAGTCCCTAAATATTAAAAATAGTGGTCTGTCTATGACTGTACTTAATTCCCTTAAGACCCTAGGGTGTATATTGTCTGGACCCGGTGTCTTAACGTATTGAAGAAGTTGATGTTAAATTGTTGTGGATTGATATGGTCCAACTACATCGCCAACATTTTTCTGTAGACATACAGTAGGGCTTGGAAATTAAAGAATAAAATGCAATGAGCACTCTCCAAAACTTGATTAAAAGGATAAATAAAAATAGCCCTCAGTGAAGGTTGGGAGTTTATTGCCTCCTTCTAGAATTGAGCAAGCATCTCACACAGGTCAAATATGAACCCCACACAGTGGGTGTGCAGATTAGTAGAGGTGAAGCAGACACTAGATAGTCTATTATTTTCATTATTGTGGACTGTGGACTCTACCCATAGAAGCGGGCAGGGGTCCGACAAAGATTGGTGGGTCACGTAATTATTCGAAGTATAAACTACTGGTCAGACTTACACAGCCTAGGGCAGTTTGGTAATACGGGATAACAACTTTTTTCTTGGATTTTACTTTGCTTTGAGAAGCAGTCTTATCCCGTGGTAAATGACAGAAGGTGCACATTTATGTTGTTATTTAGCTGTTACAAAAATTTTCCTTGAGCAAGCCCTAGATATTAGAGCAAAGTGTGGTACAAGCAATACAGAGACTGTGACCATACAGTCTCACTTTCAAATCGTTCCGCAAATTCACACGATCGGGTTTTTATCATTTGTTTATCTCAATATTGGCCGTTCGAAATGACCCGCGCGGGAAAAAACGGAAATCCGGTAGCGGCCATTTTAGCCGCATGTTTCACTCGGTAGGCGATAGAGAGATAGGTAGTGTGTTAAAAGCATTTTGATAGATTTGTTTTTTTTTAAAACTACTGTCAGTTTATTGTTAGTGTTAGGATGGCTGCTAGGGAGTTTAGGGAAGGGGATGGGGTAAGTGAGGTGGGGGAGACAGGGACAGATGTAGGGATGTGGAGGGAGATAAGGGACAGTGAGGATAATTGGAGCAGTGGGGTTCCAGATAGGATAGTTGAAGTCAGTGATGGGGGTAGTGGGATAGTAGGGAAGGGATGGGTGGGATTACAGTTAGCGAGAAGGGGATTAGTGGGGAGGGGCACACTGGGCAGGGAGGGAATGGGCAGGGAGGGAGTGGGCAGGTTGTAGTGATAGGAATTTAGATGTGAGGGATACTGCTAGGGTGGGTAATGTTAGGAGGGGTAGTGCTAGCAGTAGTCACAGGAGGGATAGTGCTAGGAGGGAACATAGTAGGGACAGTACCCGTGGGGGTGGGCATAGGGACAGTGGTAGGAGTGGCAGTTATAGGACGGATAGTGAGAGGGGCAGTGCTAGGATGGATAGTGTTAGGGGTTTTGATAGTAGGGATAGAGATAGGGTAGGTAGAGATAGGAGCGGTGGTAGCGGTCATAGCATTAGTGGAAGAGGGGGGATAGGACACGCGGTGGGGAGGGTAGCAGAGTAGTTGTGAGCAGGGAGGGTGGTGGGGGACATAGATATCGCACGGGGAGGGACAGCAGTGGGAGGGAACATATTGGGGGGCAGTAGGGGGGGTACCGCCACCACCACAGGAGGAGTAGGAGTTTGGAGCAGGGGAGAAGGGAGAGGTATAGGAGGCACCTCCTCGACTCCCTTAGGAGGTTAGATAGGGATGATGATATGGCAAGGATGCAGAGGAGGACAGGCAGAGGAGGAGGAGGAGGTTGGAACAGGAACTTACAGGAAGAGGACGCAGAGGCAAGCCTATACGTGAAGAGGACAACATTGAGCCAACACAAAGTAGACGGAGGATGGAAGAGCCAGCAGAGACTTCTGTACTTCGTAGAGAACAAGTGCATGAGTCAGAGTCCTCGGAGGAGGCAATGCCTGCTACTGGAAAGCAGGGCGGAGGAATGCGAAATGTCCGCTTCACCCTACAGGAAAACCGGGCTTTGGTTTCAGGAGTGGTGGCCAAGTGGGACATGCTTTACGGTTGCAGGTCATCAACTACAAGCAATCGTATGAAATCACATATTTGGAAGGTGGTGGTAAATTCTGTTAACTCAGCTGGGTCCTACAATAGGTCACATGACCAGTGTAGGAAACAGCTGAGTGACATAAAAAAATATATATATATATATAAAAAAAAAAGGAGGCTGACTATCGCAGACATTCAAGAGCCACTGGGGGAGGACCACCTTTGCGAAGATATCTGCACGACTTTGAGGAGGAAATGTTTCAGGTCATAGGGCCGGACATGGTTTACGTCATGCAGACACCGATGCATCTTGTAAGTATAATAAATTAAAATATCTATTATTTTTAAGTATGTGTGTAACATGTATTCATGGGGTGTTTTTTCTAGAAATTTGCAAATACTTCTATAGGTCTTTGAAAATTTTTTGCAATCACTATTTTAACTTAATGGGCTGAATTTATTAAGAGCGCAAAGACTCGATTGAGTCTTTGCGCTCTTAATAGTGCGAGAATTCTCGCTTCTTGGCCGAGAATTCTCGTGACAGAACTTGCCGAGATCTCGATCCGTTATAGAGATTTTTTTCTCAAAAGTAGCCATATGACTTATTGCTAATTTTGTGCAAAAAATCTCTATCACGGATCGAGATCTCGCCAAGTACTGTCGCGAGAATTCTCGGCCAATAAATCTTGCAATATTAAGAGGGCAAATACTCAATCGAGTCTTTGCGCTCTTAATAAATTTTGCCGTATGTGAATCCTTATTTTGTAATTTGTTTTAATTCTTAATTACATATTTGTATGTTAAAAAACATAAAACATTATAATTAATGCAAATGTATTGCTACAAATACTAATTTAACATATGAAAAATGAGACAAAACAATTTCTATAATCTAACATTTTGTACTTGAAAAATTAAAGGATAATTCCATTGATAATTTAATTGCACACATTAATATAAAACTCAATTAGAATAAGTTTATTTTTTACACAAACATTTTGAACCAAAATTTAATAAAAATAATATTACTGGTGTTAAAGTTATTAAGAGGCCAAAAACTTCATGCACTTTTTACTACATTAATTGCAAATTCATTATTGTGCACAAATTATCACAACATAACTGGTCAACAATCTTGTTTGCTCTCCTACGCAATTTAATATTTATGTCCAAAAGCATACATAATTAATATAGCTTAAAAAATTTTGGAAAAAAAATATATTATGGTGGAGAGCAATTGAGATAGCCGCCAAGTGTTGTTGTGTTTTTTTTTTATCATTATCACAACATAAAAATAAAATAAATCAATATATTTTAACTGCTATTACAAATTTTAACACTATTGTAATTAGTGTTTTTAATATTTTCCATTACTATTAATTACAAAAATTTAAGGGGGGAAAACAATTACACAGAATCAACATTAACTTCTAATACACAATATACACAGACTAATTTATATTCCCCATTAGACTAAAAATGTTATTATAGCATGGAATTTTTACATTGCTCTGTACTTAATTAACTTGCATTAAATTAAATTACTAAATGGATTAATGTTTTATTAATAAACTTGTACAAAATATGTATAAATTAAATGTAAGTATATTTTATTATTTACATTTTTAACTTGCTCCACTATAACAAGTTTTAAAATTCAATTTTAAGTAAATAACTAATAATTAATGTTTACCCTCTTTCATTGCAATAAGCATAGGCAATTTTTTACAACTAAAATATTAATATTTATGCACTAAGGCAGCATAAGGGAAATAGTCAAGTACAACTTTAATGATGTCATAACTTTCACTTATATTAAAATATTTTTTTATAAACTATTATTTTTAATACTACATGAATATGTTGTAAAACATTAACAAAACAAAACCATTTAAAATTTTACTTATTTATAGAAATGTGTTTTTTTTAATGATGATATAATGAATAAATGGTATATTTTTGTTATTTTTTATTAATATGCTTGTTATGTTAATTTGCAGCTGTTAGCAGACGGCGTAGACAGCAAGCAGCTACTGTTGTTCGGACAAGGTCCCATAGCCCAGAAATTGATCAAGCAGAGACTTTGTCACCTCAGCATCAAAGTCAACAAGTGGCAACTGCAGCTGTTGGTGAGTGTTTTTTTTAATTTTAAATTTAACTATTATTTAACATAAATTTTGCAATGCAAAAATAAACAATTAATTCTATTTTGTTATTTTTTCTAACGTTACAGTATGTATTTTATACTATGGCCAAAATGTATTAAAATTTAAAATGCCATTTTAAAAATTATATTTGAAAATGATATTTTCAATTTTGTAATTTTAATATTAACATTTGGAATTTACAGTTTTTAACTTGATCTTTGTAATTAAATGGAAATTTTGATTTTACCTTTTTTCTGTTAAATGTAACAAACATTGCTTCCATGCGAGCAACGCTCGTTACATTAATCTGGTTAATATCGCAGCCACTAGGGAGACTCATCTCTCCCCTGCGCTTCCTGCTCGTCAATAGCCACTCAGGATCCGCTAACGTCACGGATGACGTAAGCGTCAGGCAAATCACATGGCAGCCTTTAGTCAATGGATTTGCCTGACCATGACGTCATTCGTGACTTCAACAAATCCTGATTGGCTATTGCCCAACAGGAAGCGCTGGCGTGAGATGAGTCTTCCCAACGGCTGTGCTTGCTTGAACTTAATAATTTAACGAGCATTGCTCGCATGGAAGTGACACTCGTTACATTTAACAGAAAAAAGGGGCAAATTGAAATTTAAATATTTTTAACAATTAGTATTTAAAAAAAATAATAATTTGTTATGAAAAACTGGAAATTAATAAATAAAAAATGCCATTTTTAAAAAAATTATATAGCAAATAACATCTTCATAATTAAATACATTTAGCCCTATGAGTAAAATGTTAGAAAACACTACAAAATAGATCAAGTGTTTGCGTGCTTAATAGTCCTATAATTATTTAAAATTAAATATTCCCTAATGCAATTAGATGAAATCTCAATTGCACTACTCCACAATAAACAGTTTTCATTTACCGTATTTTCCGGACTATAAGGTGCACATAAAATACTATAATTTTCTCCAAAATCGCAAGTGTGCCTTATATATGGATCCGTCCTACCGCCTTATGTGTTCTTCACTTACATCCTATCATCGCACCCTATATAGTGCGCCTTATATATGAACCAAGATGCCTTAGTAGGCATTTTTTTGCAGGTGCGCCGTATAGTCCGGTGCGCCTTATAGTCCAAAAAATACGGTAACAGTAGGCATAAGTCCTATGGCTTAAAATGCTTACTCAAAAATTAAAAAAAAAAACAGATGTGCATAATTAATATATTGGCCAATTTAATCACAAGAATTGTTGCGTTAGTAAGCACCAACAATAATCTATCAAGTCTTTACAGTCTTAATAACTGTCACAAAATGGTTGGTATCTATTAAGGCCAAAAAGACTCCACCGGAGTCTTTTCGGCCTTAATAACTGCAGTCCCAATTTATATATTATGGAAATTGGTGTTTATCTATTTCCATAATCTGTAAATGGAGTACTTGTAACAATCCACAACCATTTAATTAAATGGATGTATATTTTTCTGGTAAAATTACCCAATTTCCATATAATAGAACTAGAAAAATAACAATTTCCATAATCATGAAATCTGGAACCCAGTAAAGTAGAAAAGACCGGTAACAGTCTTTCCAACTGTAATAAATAAAAACTAATGGGATACAATTATTTAAATTTAAAATTTCATTTAAAAATAAAAAAGGCATTTCTAAAATAAAAATATTTTGCCATTCAAATTTTTTATTTTAGTTATTTAAATTTATAGTAAAATTGACATTTATATTTAACCATTTATTATCTTAAATGTAATGAGTGGCACTTCAAAGCAAACACGACTCCTTACAGTAAGCTGCTGAATACATCAGCCACTGAGGATACTTATCTCTCAACAGCGCTTCCTGTTTAGCTATATACAATGAGGACCCACTGACGTCATGGATAACGTCATTGCCTGCCAAATCACATGGCAGCACTTAGACAATGGATTTTTTTGCCCATAAATTTATGTATGACTTTATGGGCTTCTAATTGGCAATTGCCGACCAGGAAGCGCAAGGGAGTGAGGAGTTTCTTCTGCGTCTGCTGTATTTACAAGTTTAATGTAACGATCGGTGCTCACATTGAAAGGGACGCTTAAGAAATGTAACAGAAGAAAGTGGTCAAATGAAAATTCAAAATAATTTAAAAAATTCTGTCAAAAAAATCAAAATCTCAAAATTAATAAATTGTACATGCCTTTTTACAAATACTTAAATTGAAAATGGTATTTGAAATTTTATTTTTTTTTTTTAAAAAGTGTGTAATGTGTCCTTTATTTTGTTAAAAGTAACAAGCGTTGGCTCTATGTGACCGCTGCTCATTACATTAACATGCTGAAAACACTAGACGGTGGGTATAGTTATATCTCCACAGCGTTTCCTGTTTGCCTTAAGACAATCAGTATTTGCTAATGTTAATGCTTTACTTAACAGCAACAAAATCACATGGCAGGCCTTATACAAATATTTTTTCCATCTCTAATATCAACCATTATGTATGCTGATCTACATTACATATGGCCAACTATTAAGCACTGAGTAAATAGAAGTCTCCCCATCTGATGCTGTAGTAAGTAGTTGTAATTAATGAGTGTAGCTCACATGGAAACAAAGCTCTTTAAAATTCATATAAGACATAATACTTTATGAATTAATATTTTATTTTTATTTAATTAAAATAGTTTTTTGAATAAATTATAAATGTAATAAAACAAATTTGTAATTTTTTATTTTTTTTTTGTAATGTACTTTTAAAACCTATTAACTTTGTCTTTATATTGACATGAAGTATATATTTTTTTACATAATTTTACATAAGGTTTTCCTTAAGTTTCTTTTGATTTATTTTTTAAAAGTATTTATTTATAATAATTTAATTAAGTGTTTTTCTTGACATGCTAGTTAGCTTCAATTTTACAGAAAACAATATTAATTATATAATAAGATTACATAAAATTTACTTGTGACACTTTTGGATCAAACATTAATAAGAACAGTCATCTGCTACTAAAATGTCAAATTTATATTTTCTAAACATTGAATAAAATTTAAAACATTAATTAAAAATATAAAAAAGTGGAAATAGATAATTTTATCTACCATATTATGCATTTATGATCTAATTGTACAATTTAAAATACAAATTGCAACACAGTTGATTAGATTATTATTCAACTACGAATTCTAAATATGTAAAAAAATTAAACTTTGGATTGCTATTTTATTTAATTGTATATTAACATTTAGATTTCAATAAATATGTTATTATATTTACTTTTAAAATGTAAACTTTACAAAAATTTAGTTTTTATATATGTTGCTAAATACAATTGTTGTATGTGCTTTAAAAATAGTTAGTGAATAAAATTTTTAACATATGTTGTACTATACTTTACTGAGATCATGTTAATCTTAGTAGTTGTTTATTATTAGGTTGTATAATTAAGTACACAGCAATATTAAGTACATATATTATTCTGACATTTGTATTTTTTTATAAACTACATGTTTCATAGGTATGTAAATTAAAAAAAATAGAACTGGTGATGCTGTGTTCAAGTGATTAAATCTGTGAAACTACAGCCTTTTAATGTTGAGAAAACAAACACTATAATCTCATTAATCTTGCTCAGATGTTTTAAGTAGTTTGAGTATTAACTATACTAAAAAGTATAGCTCATTTACATATGTTTAAATCTTGTTGAGTGCAAATTAACCCTTACCTCAACATTATTAAAAAAAATTATAAACTGTTTTCTATTTAATATGTAAAATTATATGTATGTGGCTAATTATATTGGCAATATATTTATTTATTAGAAGTATATTATGCCTAAATATATTTAAAAACACATTTAAAAAAAAATAAATAATTGTTTTATTTTTCAACATTTTTAACTACATATGCACTATATATAAAAAAATAATATTTCTATCAATAGCAACCTATATAAATAATACCTTTATTAAATTAATACATTTTTTAAATATTTCAATGCTTTATAAATGTTGTAAATTAAATAGTATTAATTTATTGGTACTTATGCAACATGTTTAATTAAGTTATTTTTATATTGTAGCATTGCAGAGTCATCCAACAACATCATCATTGGGACATCAAGATAGTTCCCAACAAAGCTTCTCCGAAGTTCTTGGTAACTTTAATGTTATTGCTACTAAACATATAATTATATTTTAAATAAAAATGCACAGTACTATGAAGGCTAATTTATATTTTCATTTAATTTATTTTTCAAAACATTATTCTTTATATGTTGTATTTTTAGATTTTTTATAAATTTATTTAATGTAATAGTAAATGAATGCAAATTTTAATAAAAATATATTACTCTAATAATTTTAAATAATATAGAAATCAAATTTAAGCAATGATATGTAATTAAAAAAATTAAACAATAATGATTTACAACATTTTAACATTATTTATAGATATTTTAAGCATAAAAATTAAGAAATCCATCACCTACTATGTAATGGAAGTTTTATAAAATGAGCACAAACAATATTCCAAATATTTTATAAAAGGATATTGGTTATCAGCTTAATTAAGTTTGTTGCCTTTAAATATATTTAATAACTATGAAATTATTTTTTAATTTGTTTCATATGTAAGAATCATTACATAATTAACGTTAAAATTTTTACACATAATTATTCTATTTTTTTAAATAAGGTTGAAAAATATTGATAGGGTTAATTAAATTTACATAATTTATTAAGTTTATTTGCTATGTTCAAAAAATATGAAATTAACTGTTAGATAATAAAGGAATAATTTTGGAAAAAAAATATTGAAATGTATTATTTTAATTTAAATGGAAATAACATGGGTGTGATAATTCACATACATATCCATGATGTACACTATTTTTTCAAGATATATATGTATGGTGAAGACTATAAATTATTCATTTTTCATTATGTTCATTAATTTGAATTGTCCATAAAATGAAAAATATTTTTTAAACCAATTGTATTTTTTCTAGATAATTTCAACTTTGATTTATTAGATCCACCACTCATTTCACCTGCCACCCAGGATGCTCCTGAGCTAACCTCTGAAGCAGTGTCTCCAAGAGCAACAGAAAGATCCAGGGAAGAGGGTCCATCTGAGGCTGCTGTAAGTGTGCACATGCAGGCGGAAACTTTACCGGAGGGACAATCTGGTAGATCTCAAGATATTATGCAGGCACTTACACAAAATTATCTAGATAGAGAAGTAGCCAAACAGAGGCATTTAGAGGTCATTACTGTATTGTAATCAATACTACAAGAGATGAGAACTTTAAATACTAATATGCATCAATATGTCCATGCTATAAATGAAGCTAACCAGAGAGGTGTATCTCAGCCTCAAGCTATGGAAACAGAAGCGGGAACATCAAATGAGCCCTCAGACACAGCACAAGATCCTGCTATTGATCCTGGAAGAAGTAGACAATCACGCACTAGTACTGCACAAAGCACCCAGCAAGGCCCATGTACCCGCAGACGTGGTCGAAGAATGAAATAAACTATTAGTTAGTGCACCTAAGGATGTAGAATCAGAGTTTGATTTGTGGAGTTGGTAACCATTTTATTGGAGTTGGAGTGTTCCTTTAAGTTCTGGATAAATGCAGAGTGGGAGTTAGAGTTGAAGGTGGCATTTGCCTTCCTACCTACATATTCATCAATGCAACAATAAATTAGTTAACAATGCATCCTATTTTCCTTTACAGCTAAATAAATTTTAATGTTGTATGTGAAAGCTTAACTAACATTTTAGTCAAATTTAAAAATATATCTTATATATGCTTATCTACACTTGGAGGATACAGATTAAATTTTTCATACTTTGAAAATTTAATTGGAAATAATTGTTACATTTAATAAATATCTTACATTATATAATAATGTAGTAATACTATCTTATCCACCACATATTTGTTTGCAACTAAATCATATTTTTATTGTTTTAAAAAATGTAATTAGAAAATATTATATTCAAACACAATGTATAACCTTATTTAACATGTTACAGTTTTCTAATTATTTTAGAATTTCAAGTCATAATAAAATTATGGGTAACTTTCATAATATAATATATAATTATTTATATGTGAGGCCAGTTTGTTGGCAACAAGTCCATATTTTCTAAAATATACAAGTGAAACTAATTAATAATTATTTAAACAATAAAATCAACTATGGACTCTATTGACTCATGCAGTAAGTTATGTGTTATTGAGAAGAAATAACTAAAGTGCCTCCTGCTCCTACTCCTCCTGGTGCTCCATTCAAACTATCAATGCAATCGATGATATTTAAAAAATGCCTATTATGGACAGAGTTGTGTCATGCAGTAAGTTATTAGATATGTGGATTAAATAAGCAAAGTGCCTCCTCCTCCTCTTCCTCCTGCTCCATTACAAGTATCAATGCAATCCATGATATTTCTTAAATGCCTAGTATGGACTGTGTTGTGTCATGCAGTAAGTTATTTCATGTAGAGATCAAACAAGCAAAGTGCCTCCTCCTCCTTTTTCTCCTGCTCCTTTACAACTATCAATGCAATCCATGATATTTCTCAAATGGCTAATATGGACTGTGTTGTGTCATGCAGTAAGTTTATTGTTATGCGGGTCAAACAAGCAAAGTGGGTCCTCCTCCTCCTGCTCCATTACAACTGTCAATGCAATCAATCATATTTCTTAAATGCCTAGTATGGACTGTGTTGTGTCATGCATTAAGTTATCATATATTTGGATCAAACAAGCAAAGTTCTTCCTCCTGTTTTTTCTCCTGCTCCTTTACAAGTATCAATGCAATCCATGATATTTCTTAAATGGCTACTATGGAATGTGTTGTGTCATGCAGTAAGTTATTTCATGTAGAAATCAAACAAGCAAAGTGCCTCCTCCTCCTCTGGCTCCTGCTCCAGCTCCATTACAACTATCAATGCAATCCATGATATTTCTCAAATGGTTACTATGGACTGTGTTGTGTCATGCAGTAAGTTATTTCATGTAGAAATCAAACAAGCAAAGTGTCTTCTCCTCCTATTCCTCCGGCCCCAGCTCCATTACAACTATCAATGCAATCCATGATATTTCTCAAATGCCTATTATGGACTGTGTTGTGTCATGCAGTAAATTTATTGTTATGCGGATCAAACAAGCAAAGTGGGTCTTCCTCCTCTTCCTCTGGCTCCAGCTTCATTACAACTGTCAATGCAATCAATCATATTTCTTGAATGCCTAGTATGGACTGTGTTGTGTCATGCATTAAGTTATCGTATATGTGGATCAAACAAGCAAAGTGCCTCCCCCACCTCTTCCTCCGGCTTCAGCTCCATTACAAGTATCAATGCAATTCATGATATTTCTTAAATGGCTACTATGGACTGTGTTGTGTCATGCAGTAAGTTATTTCTTGTAGAGATCAAACAAGAAAAGTGCCTCCTCCTCCTTTTTCTCTTGCTCCAGCTCCATTACAACTATCAATGCAATCCATGATATTTCTCAAATGCCTATTATGGACTGTGTTGTGTCATGCAGTAAGTTTATTATTATGCGGATCAAACAAGCAAAGTGGGTCCTCCTCCTTTTCATCCGGCTCCAGCTCCATTACAACTATCAATGCAATCCATTATATTTCTCAAATGCCTATTATGGACTGTGTTGTGTCATGCAGTAAGTTTATTGTTATTGGATCAAACAAGCAAAGTGGGTCTTCCTCCTCTGGCTCCAGCTCCATTACAAGTATCAATGCAATCCATGATATTTCTCAAATGCCTATTATGGACTGTGTTGTGTCATGCAGTAAGTTTATTGTTATGCGGAT
>JAKJJM010024084.1:0-14408 GCA_021901965.1 Pipa carvalhoi | reverse complement strand
CTCTATGGGGCAGGGACCTCCGACCTCTTGTGTCATCCACAACCTAGCACTTAAAGTGAACTATCCTTGTGATACTACACTTGTATTGTTTATTGCACTTTTCCCATGTTTGTATTGTACTTGTGTTGTTAAATTGTACAGCACTGCGTAAATTTGTGGCACTTTATAAATAAAATTATACATTCATATACATACATACATTAAGGCGAATAATAATATAATAATGTTACTTATTACGAGCCTTGTCCTCAGCTGTTGTAAAAATATTACCTCCAGTAATAAGTAATATAAGAAGTAATATGGTTAATGTAATAGGCATAAAAATAAAGTATGAATGCAACTTTTTTTGTATTCCTTTATAGTAGTGTTTGATTCCTATCTTAGAAATGGATGATATGGTCTTTCCACAAGACATGTAAACAAATTTCTATAACCACATCTGCATAAGCATGCAGTCATTGGCAGACTACACACAATATTTGAGACCCCAATGTACTGCCTGATAGGTTGTATCTGCAAACACTGTCTAAATTTGACTATTCTGTGTAGCCAGATTTGCAAATAATCCAGTCATTCATCCATTGACATTTAAGTGTGCACCAGCTTAAATTTACTGACATGGATACATACAATTATGGGAATAAATATTAACAATCTAGTAATTAATGTCTGGTTTATTTTTGATGATGATCCACAGTTTTTGTTTTGTTTTTTTACTAAATTTAAGATTGCAATATCTTCATATTTCTGCAGAAAGCTATTTGTTGATGAGGATTCTACCAAATAATGAGGAAGTAAAATCTTCTGCTTTTGTAGATGGCTCAGGGTTTGCAAGAATAAAGTTAAATGAAAAACCACATTTCTATCCACACGTGCTTCGAGCAGTATTGTCAAATTGCAGTAAACCAAGGCATTTGATGCTAGGTGCAAGTAAAGTTGTACCATTGCCATTACCTTGATAAAAACAGAGAGGCATGGCGATATTACCTCATGTCTTTTTCTTTAATTGGTGCTTGTCTGTTGTAGTCTTGCAACATAACAGTAATTGCAGTCTCTGCAAACTTAATAACTTTCTTTTTAATTTCCATTTCCAAAACAGCAAAGTAAAGTTCAATCCTTTCTGCTACTGGTGAGTTGAAAGTCTCTGTTCTAACTTAGCAGGGCAACAAAGAAATAGAGCCTCCTAACCAATAGTCATCATATCCTATGTAGTTATATGTTTTCTGGAACACGAATGCTAAAGTATCTGTAATTGGCTATCTTGAAGCAGCCAAGGATAACTATTCATTTAATTTTTTTTCATTGTAATTTCATTGACCAATGTTAATGTCCATCTATAAAACCTCATTCGAAGCACAGTTTTCATTCCTAGTATAGCAGCATTGCAAGTTCTGGAAAGATTTGTTGTTTCAGAGGAGAAGTTAGTGAACTAATTCCATAATGTATGGCTGGTATTTCACCAGTGAGGAAGAATCTGATTTCCTTTATAGCTCCTTTATCATCATTTGATTCAATTAAAGATGACTTAATCTGAGTATGTACCATTAATAACCTCCCTCTATTTTCTACCATTGAGCTGGTCAGTGGTTACTAACCCACTTACACACATGAATGCACATTATCCAAAGCCAAGACAATCTGATTCATTGTAATTTCTGTGCACTACAAGCTTTAGAACAGTTTATTTATTAGGATAAAAGAGATCACACTGGCTGGCCCTGGATTTGCTTTTCTTGTCTCTATTATTGTTTAAGAATACATTCAGCATCGGACTGGCCTGCTGGGACACCAGGAAAATTCACCTGTGGGCCCTGGGCTATTATCCACATTAAATACAGTGATATAATTACAGACTTGTGAGGAAAACACGGGCCCCGGATTCTAAATATTTCCTGCCTTATTTGGTCAAATTACTCAATCCCTGCATGTGACACTGTGCACAGCTGTTAAATAATGCAGTTTGTGTCTACTCTGTTATTGTGCCCATAGGGGCCTCCTCATCTACTTTGCACCCTAGACTGAATCTCTGCACCACATGTTGTCATGTCTCCAGCTATTTAATTTATGGGACAAGAAGGTCCCTGTACTTTTTAATTTAGTCTCTTCAGCAGGAACTTTGTAGTGAGTTATGGCTCTTTGTGTTTATACCTAAAATTTATGTTTTTGTGAATCAGTGAACTGCAAGGTGTTTTGCAGTCATACTGAAGGCCAGACTTAGGCAAGGAGAAAAAAAAAAATCAAAGGTAAAAGAAACGACTTCATTTAAACAAAAAACAAGGCATGACAGAGTGTCTGTTATGTCAGGGGACACAGGGTGGAATAGATTGGGTTGAGGCTAAGGAATGAGTTATTAGAAACCTGCCTGTATAGAAAGGGCATCAGCAGGCACCACTGAAATGAAGAGGAATCCAGGTCCAATAAGACATTAGAAATTTTGAATACATAATATTAAGACATGGGAAAATTCATATAACAACTAAAAGTAACAGCTAGCATACTTGTATCAAAGTAATAAAGCTATACATAGATGCACTGATAGAATTATAAGGGGTGGAGGAGATGAACAGGAGAAAGGAACAGTGTGTATATGTAATTTTAAAAGAGTCACTTTGAATTGCTAATCAAAGCTTAATGCATTATGTGATGTACATGGAAGTGGTCTATGGATCGTTACGGTATGTTAGGAAAGTGTTATATTTTTCATAAAGGTTTTCGAAGGAGTTTTAGGAATTAAAGCAGAAAGTATTTGAGGATGGCACCAAAGGCAATTTAAGCATATATAATAAAGAACAACAATGCCCATTGTTGTCAGACAGACTAGTCAGTGTGCCACCTGAAGGAATTATTAGGTCAGATATTGTATGAAATAATAACTCCATAGGAAACTGGGTAGTGCATAGTCCTCTGAAACTATCTTGTGAAAAGTATGCATCAAAGGATGTTAAAAAGGAGTGGCAGCATTAAGGTGGTTATTGGCTAATGTCCAAATTGTTGCGTAAAGGTGTGACTTCGCCAGCTAAAGAAAGTCACAATAGACTGTTTCTGTTGCAGTCGCAATTTCATTATGGGAATACTGTCGCAGTTGTGACTTTACTATGGGAATATTGTCGCAGTCAAAGATTTGCTATGGGAATCCGCTGTTTGAGAATTCGAAAGTCGAATTCTCACTTTAGCTAATAACCCCCTAAATCTGAAATGAATAGAAAGTAAGCTCTGATAGCCAGCTAGGAGAGGGAACTTCATGAACTGGGCTGAAAACTGATAATGATAGGGTGATCTTAAAAGTAAATGAAAAGGTGGGGGGAAATAGTGAGGAGGTGGGGTGAAAGGTGATAGGTCTAGGTCCTGATTTGAAGCTGTGGGAGCCGCCATCTTGAGCCCAACCTGCCAATCAACCACTCTTACACGCCCCCTAAGGCGTGTCAGATATGCTTGTACATATTGCGGGAGAAAGGCTGGTAGGAGGTGCTTACTTGTCAATCAAGTAATCCGTGCCTCCTCCTCCAGCCTTTCTATCCGACAAGCCTGCAGTGTCGGCAATGTTGTTTCAAGCTGACAGGTGCACTTTAATCATGCCTAGACATAATGAGCCTATATTTCTCCTTTAAGGTCACCATTTTAGAAATTCAGTGTTGACAATAATGGTATAAGGAAGTTTATAATTGGTCTTCATTTTTTATTTTTGTGGGTTTTTTTTTTTAATTGATTTAAATTTTTTTGCTGTTTACATTATGATTCTTGTTTACATTTAACTGGTGTTTTGGTTGCTAGGGTCCATTAACCTAGCAACCAGCTGCTGAGTTTGCTACAGACTGTCAGATCAGTAGTACAGGGCCTGAACAGGAAAATAATTAATGAAAGAGTATTACAAATAATAAAAAATAGACTTCAGAATAACAGATTTTCATGTTTGTGGAGATCATGTGACCCTAAAACACAGGAGACAAAACAAAGTTATACAATAATTCAATATCCCCCCCCACAAAAAAATATGCAAATTGTCTCAGAATGCCTCTGTCTAGAATTTAAAATATCACTGTTAAATCCGAATGCATGCTGCAGTGCTAATAATTGTATTCTGTAATTGCATTTAAGTAGCCATGCAGCATGTATTTAAACTAACTTTGGATAAGCAGTGCAGTATGTGTATTTCACATGTGCTTGCTTTAAAGGGGTGGGCTAGCAATTCTATCTTTAAGAAACTAAAAATTGATTTTGTGGTGAACAACCCCTTAAATTTGAAAGCTGTCATATTGACCAATGCAATGAAAAAAATCAATCTCAGTTTCCAACCAAACACTTCCCTCGTGTGGGAAAAAATGAGAAAGTAAAGTTGTTTTCTTGGATTTACTGACCTGGGAAGACTTCTTTTTCATTTTTGAGCAACCTTTATTTAATCAGCTTAAAAAGCCATTTTAACTGGTGTCCGCTCAATGATCTTGTTTGGTAAACCTTTATCTAGATTTTTTTCTGAATCGGTTTCAGCTTTAATTTAATTTAATTAATGTATAAACACTATGAAGGAAAACTATTGTAATTATCATAATGGTAAAATATCATGTTACAAAATAACAGCTATGCATCATTAAAATTCACATGATGATAACTTACTGTACTGGAAAAAAGGGACACAAATGTGAATTGCTAACATTTTCTACAGAACCCATTAATTAATGGGGAAAAAAAGGATGCAAATAGTGAATTTCTAACAATTTTACACTAAATATATAAATTGCCTCTTAAACACCTGGATTCAGACAAGTGCTAATAGTATTTCTTATAAAGGGCTCACTCTTAGAAACACTGATTTTTGCCAAAATGAATAAAAGAGATGCAAATGTCACAGAAATGGATACAATATGTTTAAAAGCTTTTTTTTGCATCTATCATTTATAAACATTAAAACCATTTGGTATAGTTGCCCTATATGTGGTAAGAAATGACTTGCACCTGGTTCTTATTAACGGGAATTCCTGCACAGAGAAGATAAATGTCTCTGAATGAAGGCTGTTGATTTTTCTATTTGTATCTGTCAGTAGTTTATGGAGGGGGTGTCATGTGAGGAGAGACTGTTTTGTGGCTGCTAGTCTATGCCACTGGATCTTTTAGTTTTAATGGTGAGTGAAAAAAATCAAAGCTTTCATTTTATTATCCTAAATTGGAAAACTGCTGACTAGTGAATCTGATCCAGAAAACTAGTTCTTATTGGGAGTGTGTGCCAGTAACTAGTTTCTGATGATATTATGAGATTAGAGGATGAAACCTGCATTTCTCTGATTTTGTGGTATTGAAACTGCGGAGTCACAGGGTGTGTGTGTGTGTGTGTGTATAATTTTTTTTTTTTTTTGGTATTGTATTTATATAATGCTGATATATTCAGCGCTTTTACAGAGCTTCATCATTCACTTCAGGGGTGTGTGTTTCCTGCTGTTGATTGGTTTGTTTGTGTTGCAAAAATACATTTGTTCTGAACAGGTAGAAATGGAGCAATAGTCATAGAAGTCTAAGCAACCATTTATTATTTTGCTTTTCTTTGATTGTGATAGTGTTGATTGGAGAGGATTTAAAGGAGCTGTTAACCTTGGAATTAAATTTTCGTATGTTGTAGATGGAGGCATTCTAAGACTGCTTACAGTTGATTTTCATTGCTTCTAGTTTTGAACTTTTTGTTTGTATTTACATTTACTGACTTGTTTAAATGGTTTTCTGGTTGCTAGGGTAAATAAAACTAGCATTCAATTGCTAAATTAAGTGAGATAAGCAATAAAAAGTATCAATTAAAAAAACAAACTATATATTTAATACATTTTCTCCTGCACATTTTAAGTTTGCTTGATAAAGGCTGAGAGCAATAGGAAAGCAGGGATTTATTCTTGTTTAATGGACCAGTAATAACAGAAAAAGAAAAAGCAGTTATTCCTGTGTGGTAGAAAGTTTTACCTTGAAATTTGAATTTTTGATTTGGAATGTTTTGCATTTTTTCTTTACTGATTGTAGCCATCTTATCAATTTTTTTTTTTTGGGGGGGGGGATTATGTGTTAATAGGGGTCACAATGAAATGACAGTCAGATGCGACCCCACAGCAATCCCAGCATGCCTCCCACCCCCTGAACCCAAATGTTTTTTTAATTTAACCCAGAGGGGGCAACACTGCAGGAGGGAATGCCTCCAGGAAAAGCTGGATCTGAAGCAGTGCAGTTCCACCACTGATCTAAAGTTTCACTGCTTAACAAATAAATGATGGTAGTGGTAAAAGAGCAGAACAAATGCAAACAAGACAAATCAGGGATTCCAGTACAAAGATAAGTTTCACAAGTAATGCATATGAATAACTGCCATGCCAGTCTAAATGAACAGTCCATTTTTTTTTTTTTTCTTCATCTTCTGTTACTGTCCTGTTTAATGCTTGATGGTGCAGGAGCTGTGCTTCCTGTTATATAATAGTAATGCAATGCTGATATGTCTGTAATGTGCATTGATTGTTTAAGGTACAGAGAAATTAATTAATATTAAAGCCAATGTTCTTGCATTATGCTCCGCGACAGAGTATTTATGGTAAGGCCTCTGGACACAATTCCAGAGAGAACAACACTCCTCCGATATGGAAACCTAAAATCCTTTATTCCAAAGAAAGAACAGGGACCAGGTATTTAAGGTAGCAAAGTAACATGTCAGCTCTTTACATCAGCTCATGTGACAAAAGGTGATCAAAAGCAATTTGCAGATTGATCCGTTTCTGCCACCTCCCTGCCTCTTTCTATATGACTGTTGTGTTAGTCTGGGAAGGAGCAGGATTTCTCTCCATAAGCTGTGGTTTGCATTAAGGGGGCTATTTACCAACATATGGGCAAACTTTCACTGGTGCTATTTTCAGAATAATTTCAACTGCGTTATACTGGCCAATGCTAATTACACATTAGTTACCATGGGCTTTGAAACCATAGAGGAAAGTGATGCAGTTGCAACCAGGCCCGTGGGGGGTAAGGGTCAACAACAGCCCCCAACTAGTGGGGGGGAAAAATACTTTCTGTAAAAATACAGAGTAAGGGCCTGCACTGGGGCTCATATCTGTATGCATGCCACTGCTGGTCACGCTAGGATACTTACAGCACCAATGCAAATCTGTCCCTATGCTCAGTAACCCATGAAGGGCATTTTATATCCAACTTATGATCCCTTATACGAAATGAGTAGTTGTGGATATTGAAAAAATGTGCTGGTGTCTTTACTTGCTGCCTTGTTTCTAAGCACAACAAGCACTTAAAGGTTAACCTATATTAACTTGGTCTGCCTCTCAAAAGGCAGACTGAGAAATATGCTTGCCATGGACATAGGGCTAGACCGTTACGGTCTATCCTATTCAAAAGATCCCTGGGTCCCAAACTGATATTTAATAGGCCTCTCATAGGGCGAAATTTATTACAGTCGGAAAGACCGCTATAGGTATTTCATGGTAGCCATGGCTACCTTTCCATTGAAAAACTCAATCAAACAACTTGCGCGAGAATCTCGCGGGATCAACCTGATAACTCGCTCTAGAATCTCTGAAAGACCGATAGCAATAATTTTCGCCCATAATGTCTAAATCTTTATTGCAAGCAAAATAAAGCTATATGTGGTTGCATTCACCTTAGAATTGCCTGGCATACTCCTTTACTTACTTGCTGGTTTGGATGCAACTTATCAGTGTGTGTACCAGTGTAAGGTACCTACCTGGTTGTTGCTGATCTGAATTTAATTGACTAACTCTATATTTTAGGAAAAATGTGACCTTATTTTCTGTTTTGTTAGTTTTTTTTTTTGTTGCTTTTTTTTTTAAACTCTTTAGAAAAGACATAAAAAGCAACGTGCCCATCTTTTGTACTTCAATATATTAATGTAAAAAGTCACTTTGTTTGTATTCACTACTGCATCTTAAAAACCATAAACTGATTGCTCTGATTGTTAATACCTTTATGCCAAAGATTTACTTAAGCTTTAGATAACTCTGTGGTAAACTGATACAAAGCTAAGAAAAAATGTTTTAACTGTAAATTGAATTCTTGTAAAATTTTATGAAAAATTAATTGGATCACACTCCATGTTTCTAGTTTCATTCTAGAGTCTTGCTTTCTGTATTTGTTCGGTTTACCATTATAAGCATAATAACTGTTAAACAAAATTCAGCTCGACTTTATTTAAAACAACATTTTTCCTTAAGAGAAATTCTGTCAGAATCAACCCTCCATCTGATTTTCTGTTTTTGTTTTTCTTATAGGTTTTGGGAACATTTAATGCAATGCAGAATTCTATGAAATGTCTAAAGCAACAAGCTAACAGATGGGCATCATGTGGTGAATGGCACAGTACTTCATGTAATTGCCTTCTGTTCAGGTGTCCATTGTGGCAAAGCCAACTTATACTGATGTTTTGTCTCCTAGTATCTTCAGTGGCTTCTGAAAGAAGAACTCAAGGTGAAGTATATCCACATTATACAATAGGTCATGATAGGGTCGTTTCACAAATGCCCCCCAAGTTATTGGTGTTGGCTGAAGGGAAACCTACTTTGACGTCATCTGAAGTGTGGGAAAAATGGAGTTCAGTGTTTTTTTCCTCTGCACACAAAAAGGATCCTAACCATCCTGTACAATCTGCATATAACTATATTTTTTCATCAAAAAAGCTACCACCTCTTGTGTTTCACAGGCAATTAAAAAAAGGTAGAATTATTAAGCGACAAATACAGTCAAAGAATGCTTCTCCAGAAGACAGTTTGACACCCAATCCTTCAAAGGACTGGAATTCTCTTTTACAAATAGAAAAACTATTTTTACCTAAAGGTGATAGTCCAATCTCTCTTAAATCTAGCAACAGTGGGCAAGAAATATATTTGAATAAAGCAGACCTTGTACAGGGTGCATCAGAGTGGCAACATGGTTCTTTGGAACACCTAAACTGGTTTCAGGAGGACTACCATGATAGATATGCAGCTATAACAAAATCTCCAACTGGGGCTACAGAGATTATCTCTGTAACAGGCCTAGCTAAAAATCCCTCTAAGCCTGAAAATGAAAAAAACACTGATACTACTTTATCTAAAACAGTAATAAATACAGAATCAGAGATCTCATTCCTCCCATCAAACCATGGTTTTGAAGTTGCTGATTCAAGTCTACAGTTTACAACAGGTGTGCATGATAAATCTGCTACTAAAAGTCTCACTTCATTAACAAAATTGATTTTGCCACTATTGCCTTTAACACATTTTAAAGACCCTTATAACCACACACATGCTCTCCTATGTGAAAATGAAACTTCAATTGTCTCTACTACAGCAGCATATTTGACAAATGCGAATGATGAGATCATGGCTGCAGAAAATGAAAATAGGATTGCTACTACATTATCAAAAATGGGTAAGGAGGATTCTGAGATCTCATTACTGCCATCAAGCCATGAATCTAAAATAAGTGATTCACGTTTACCATTTGCAACAGGTATATATTATAAACCTACTCCAGAAAGTCTCACTTCCTTGACAAAATTGGTTTCACTGCTATTTCCATCAGCAAATTTTAAAGACCCGTATAAGTATACGCATGCTCTCATAAGTGAAAAGGAAACTTCAGTGTCCTCCACTACAGCAACATATTTGACAAATGCCAATAGTCATTTCATGGCTGCAGAAAACGAAAAAAATATTGCTACTACTTTTTCTAAAACGGAGGAAGATTCTGGCATCTCATTCCTGCCATCAAGCAAAGAGTCTGAAATTGATCATTCAAATTCCCCACCTACAACAATTACACATAATAAATCTACTACAGAAAGTCTAATTTCCTTGACAAAACTGGTATCGTTATTTGCATCTGCAAATTTGAAAGATACTTATAACCACAAACTCAAACCCTTAAATAAAAGGGAGACTTTAACATCTGGTACTATAGCAACATATATGACCAATAACAATGATCAGATCATGAGAGCAGAAGGTGAAAACAAAGAGTATTTCTGGGATATGCTTTTTCCTGACTTTGTAACATCAACTAAAAGCTCTTTGTCTGAATCTGTGATTGCTCATGTTTCTGAAAGCACTTTGAATGCTAGGCATACATTAACTGAAAGCTTACCAGCGTCAGGATCCGCACATAAGGTAACACAAGGTAAGACTACTTTTAAAGCCAGTGATACATCTAGCTATTTGAATTCTGTCACAGCTTCCCATGTGCCTTTTCTGAGAAAAAGTTATGGTTCAAATTTTAGCACCAAAGTGTACAGTATGAAAACACTAGCTAAACCACACGTTTCTTCCTCCACAGTTATGTCTCTATTACCCATGTTACCCTCTGGGTTGACAACACAGCCACCTGCTGCTTCTGCCAAATTCATGTCTTTACCCCCTGTATTATCATCTGCCTTGGCAATTAATCTCCCTATTTCTGTGACCTATAAGCCAGATCAGAAGACCTCCCATATAAAAAAAAGTTCTTCACTTACAACAAATGGATCTGCAGTTATACCAACATACACACATAAAGCGGAGGTTAATTTAGATTCTGGCACAACTCCAGTAACTCCTGTTTTCACAGAAAATCTCCATACAAGTAAGTTAGGTTTTGATTTACTTGGCACTGTAAAACCTCAGCCTAGTTTTAAAGAGAGAAATTATGTGTCCTCGGGAACTGCCACATCAGATGTAAGATCTTCTGTTGTCAGCCTCTCTGATTATACTAGTGGCCATTTGAATCTCCTAAGCTTTTCTCAACGGCCTCATCTGAAACAAAGAAAAAGTGTGAATTTTGCAAAATCCATAACCTCTTCCACTTCATCTGAGATGCACACAGCCTCTGTTTTGTTTAACACCATTTCAAAGACTGTAAACCAAACTGGTTTCCAAATAAGTTCTGGAATATTTATGGACAATGCTACCTCATCACAACCCTTAAACCATATAGATAACCAATCAATGTTCCGTGCCTCTGTCCCTGGTATGACTGTTAAACCCATGGATTATGCTACATCTTCTACAACAGACTTCTCCAGCAGGGTCCCTTTTGTCTCTAAGCTTGACAACACACTACAAACCAATACTTCTAAAGTTTTAATCAAGAACAGGTCATTTACTCTCTCCAGTCTCTTTCCTGAAATTAGTAGAGAAGCAAGCTCAGTAACTATGGGTTGGAAATCTGCAACACCCAGTACTACTCTTGTTGATTCTGCTGTTTTCTTGGATTTTGCTTCTGACCCTGAATTTTCCACTGTAACTCCTGTAGGAGAGCAGAATAGAAGTTCTACAGAAGTGCCACTGCTCAGAAATGTAAGCATAGATACCAGCTCTGTAAAACCTCATAGGACGCAGGCAACAAATTCTGCTGCCCTAAAAAGAACAGCGATTACAGCTTCCCAGCACAATACTCTAACAAGCTTATCAGTTCCATTTATGGGAAAAAACACACTCCCTTACAGTGCAACTTATAGTCTGTATTTGAAAACAAAATCTTTAGGTCCCACTTATTTCCATTCTACCATCCCCTCTTCAAAGAGACCTCTGTCCATTACGGACAATGTGTTCCATAACCACCAGACTGCTGTAAATACAGCAGACAGCATGAAAATGCAAACAATTACCATTCAGACAGATCCAATGCATCAAACAAAGTTTCCTGGCATACTGGTGACCTCTTTAGCCCCTGTTGGGAGGGGGTTTACTGAAGAGCCAAGGAAAGTAGATGCAAATTTATATACACCCTATGAGAAGCATACTGAAGAAACAAGACCCACATCTTCTGTTACCATTGCTCCTGTGATAATAAAGTCTCTGGAATTTAAATTAACAGACATTGCTTTCACTGTGCAGCTACTGAATGAGACCAGCAATGAATACAAGAAGCTTGCAAAAGAAGTCACTTTGGTGGTGAGTAATATTTTTAAGTCTTTGCTATGTAGCAAAACAACTTGGATTAATGGATCTGAATAGTACTTGGCAGAAAAGAGACCATGGGCGAAAGTTATTAAGCCTGTAAAGACCCGATCCCAGTCTTTGCGTGCTTAACCGTGCGAGAATTCTCGCGCGATCATCAGGCGAGATCTCGATTGCACTTCTCCGCAATTGGATCTTTCGCCCGAAAGTTTTGTAGCCATAGAATTTATGGCTACCTTTTGGGCGAAAGATCAGATTGCGGAGAAGCGCAATCGAGATCTCGCCTGATAGCGCGAGAATTCTCGCACGATTAAGCCCGCAAAGACTGGGATCGGGTCTTTACGGGCTTAATAACTTTCGCCCCCAATATTCAAAAAATCAGCCTGAGGAAGACACCTAAAATAGTACAAAATGAAAAAGGAAAGAATTTGCTTGTAAGAGAAATAGTATTTGAAGCCCACATCTTGTCATTGCTGATAAGATATTTATTGGGCAAGCATCACCAAATACCTGGAGGTCCCTGTTGGATTTCACATACATAGATAAGTACTTCAGTTTTTATACTAGCTGCTTTTTTTTTTTTTTTTTTAAACTGCATAGCTTGTTTTCCGTAGTAGTGCTAATATATATCACATATTCCCCAGTTTCTATCTATTTCTCTTATCCTTTACAAGGAGTTAATATTAGTTTGCTGTTATGATAGAAAATGGAAATTACTACTTTTAATAAATTCCTCTGACATGAGAACTCATTTTATGCTTTAGGAGATAACTGGCATAGAGGGCAATTGGGTGAGTAGTGAATGATGGTGGGGAATACCTAAGAAGTTTCATGTCAGAGGAATGCCTGAAAACAGTAATATCCATTCCTAGCACAATGGTCTGCTAAGAAACTCTTGGAGTAGGTAGAAGTCTAGAGCAGTGGTTCTCAACCTTTTTATTGCCACGACCCTTTAGTACAATTCCCTGTGATTTGTCGACCCCCATTCATGAATTATTATTGGGCAACTCCATTCAAACCCTATATATCCAATGGTCTTAGGCAACCCCTGGCAAATCTTCATTCGACCCTAGATGGGGTCCTGACCCTCAGGTTGAGAACCACTGGTCTAGAGGAATAGGTGCACTAAATGCATAGGTCTAACAAACAAACGTATTTGTAAAACCCTAACTGTAATCTCACTGTAGAAAGCAGAAGCGCACACAAGTGTCAAATATATTGCACACAAGTGTCAAATATATTGATAATGAGTCTTCTGCGGGGACATAAAAATGTTCTAGGTTTTAACTAAAATTACATTTTGTCACTTGTCTTATTTTTAAAACATGTATTAAGGATACTGCAAACTAGTTAAACTGGCTTAAGGGAAATAGTGCTAAAACAGAGGGACAAAAATATTGACTGGTTCTTCTTTGTGAGTTATGTGCGTTTGTGTTGCTTATTGTGGGTCAAGTTATACAGAAGTCAAAAAGAGAAGAAAGCCATTTGAGTCCTGTATATCAGGAGAAGACTCCTAATTAAGTTTTATGCAAATGCCACACAATGGTTTTACATTTGATTCTAAGAATGTAATCGGCATATCTGTGATGGTACATTGTTTTTATGGGTGTTAAATTACAGGAGAGTTCTGTGCAAACCTGGGCCCATGTGTATATACAAGGAAAAAATTAGAATAAATATCCCTCATTAACAAAATGCAAAAATCTGTGGTGTTTGGTTGGACTAATGACCTTTCTGCAGCTTATGGTCTGTCACTGGGCATTCAGCTGAAATTAAAAAAAAAAAAAAAAAAAAAAAAGGTAGGCATCCATACAAATCCAATGGTGTTTATTGCGCAGATATCTTCATCAAATGGTCAATAAACCACAACATTTTGGAGGGGGGGGGGAAGGCTCCTCCCATCATCAGGTACCTGATGAAGGGAGGAGTCTTCCCCCCCCCCCTTCCCCAAAATGTTGGCGTTTATTGCGCAGATATCTTCATCGAATGGTCAATAAACCACATCGGATTTGTATGGATGCCTACCTTTTTTTTTTTTTTTTTTTTTTTATTTCATCCATTTGAGGTTGGGGTATTCCACAGGCTACCATTTTCAGTAAGGACACTCTTTATTATAATATTGGGCATTCATCTAACACTTATTTTATTTTTCAGATAAACAAAATATTCTCTACAAGTTACCAAAAAGAATATGTTCAAACACAAATTGAGAATTTTTTGTGAGTATATCTTTTTTTTAAAAAAAGATACTAGTTTGCTTTTTGAATGAATTCCAGTTGTATTGGGTGTGAAATCCCTTTAACCAATTACAGCATTGACTACTTGTATGTATTAAACAGATTACACTCTGTGAGCCGAACAATCTAATTTTTTTTTTACGATCTGCCTTACTTAGGTTGCCAGTTTTAACACTGTTTTGGTAGGTTGTCATCTTCTGTACAACAATTACTGGCATTTCAATCATTGAGACATCTGTTCTTTTTTTTTTTTTTTTTTTTTTTTTTTTTA